>VZUI01035151.1:0-18158 GCA_013401135.1 Cettia cetti | reverse complement strand
AGATGATCCTGTAGAATAGTCCAGTGATGGCAAGATGGGTCCAGTCTTCCTCTGAGGAATCCAGTGTAGGACTGACCATCTGGGGGCTTCAGGCTCCCTTTTATCCAGGTAGGAAGTCTGGGCTCCCCCAACACTGGGTGGAGCATCTCACACTGGGATGATGGACTGTGTGATGTCATTGGTGAGCCTGAATGGGCCATCAGCAGCAGATATCCCCGTGGAGGGAGGATGGTGATGAAAGAGATAAGAAACACTGCCCCACATGGTTTTAGCAGCTGGGCCATTATCAGAAAGCATCCACCCCCCCTCCCCCCTGCAGTTACAAGAGATAAAGAAAAAAACATTTCCCCAGCTGTTTTCAGCAGACGAAATAGAATACACATTTTTGGTTCCATAACCCAAGAGAAGGTGTAACTCCTGGATGCACTGAAAAAGGAGAGATCCAATACCTTCTCTTCATTTGTGTTTGTCTTATTATACTTACAACGCATTCAGAATTTTCTCCTGCAGATGAAAATATTCTGTAAAAGACCATGCCTTTTATCTATTTTTAAGATCATTTCTAGCCAGCCAAAATTCTCACAAAGGAAGTATCCTTAAATTTCAGGTTTGCAACAACCTCTGACTCAGTCTTTTAACACATCTACAATATGGGTAAGAACACATTACTAGCTTTTTGGTGCTGCTGAATTCTGCTCTACATTCCATCTTAAAAACACACACAAGTACGAACTTGTTCTGAAAGTTCTGCTAACCAACATTTCCTTTACAACACAGCTCTTACAGGTAGATCTTTCTGATTTATGAATAGCTCTTCTTTGATGGCAACCTTCAATACAGGGGCATTGCTTGTTAGTTGGTTTGGTTGGTTGATTTTCATTATTTTATACTCTAGAATTGTGGTGGTGGTAAAAATATCTTGCCTTTTGAGACCTATTTCCTTTGACTCCCAGTTTGAAAGCAAACATTCAAAAACAATTTTGGATTTTAATAGTGTCTTGGTTATTTACATATATCTCATGATTCACCATAACCCAGAGGAATTGATTAGTGACCCTCTATTCCAATTAGACTCCTACAAATCTATGGGCACAGAGGGGGTGCACCTGAGAGTAATGACAGAGCTGGCAAAAGAGCTTGCCAAGCCACTTTCAATCATTTACCAGCAGTCCTGGTTAACCAGAGAACTCCCAGATGACTGGAAATTAGGAGATGTGATGCCTGCCTATGAGAAGGGTTGGAAGGATGATCCCAGTAACTACAGGTCTGCCATCCTCACCTCAGTAATGGGGAGCAGATCATCCTGAGTGTCATCACACAGCACATTCAGGACAACTAGAGGATCAGGCCCAGCCAACACAGGTTTACAAAAGGCAGGTACTGCTTGACCCAGCCTGGTCTCTTTCCACAACAAAGTGACCCAGTTAGTGAATGAGGGAAAAGCTGTGAATGTTGTCTATCAAGACTTCAGTAAAGCCTTTGACACTGTCTCCCACAGCGCTCTCCAGGAGCAACTGAATGCTCCAGGCTAGAATGGGTGCACTCTTGCTGTGTAAAAACCCAGCTGCATGGCTGAACCCAGGGAGTGGTGGTGAATGGAGCTTCATCCCACTAGTGGCTGGTCCTGAGTGGTGTTCCCAAGGGTTTGGTGTTTAATATTTGTATCATTGATTTGGATGAGGTGATCAAGGGTACCCTCAGTAAGTTCACAGACAACACCAAGCTGGGTGAGAGTATTTGTGGGTCTGATTTTCTGAATCTGTGATGTTTTCAGCCTGTTAGCCACTGATTTTTTCTTCCCTTGGGAGAAATTTCTTGTCTCAAGGACAAATCCATGTAAACAGACATGGTACTTCTAGTTTCTCATAACAACCCTCTCACAGGCTTTGTTTCCATTATTTAACCAATGAAGAGAAGTGTTGTCTTTACGGATCAATCATACAGTTCCTTAGCGCAGCATGTTATAAAAAGGCTGTGTGAAATTGTAAATAAAGCCTTTCTGATCTTTCTTCTACCTGGAGTCAAGCTCTTCATTTTTGTGTCAACAGCAACACAGTATTGATCTGCTGGAGGGTAGGAAGGTTCTACACTGGGATCTAGACAGACTGGACCAATGGGCTGAGGACAACTGCATGAGGTTCAACAAGGCAAAGTGCTGGGTCCTGCCCTTGGGTCACAACAACCCCATGCAGTGCTACAGCATGGGGGAAGAGAGGCTTGAGAGCTTCTGTCAGAGACTGGACAGAGTAATCTGGTTTGAGACATCTTGGGCTGTTTGGAATGTGTGGTAGGGTGTGGGTCAGACCTTGCTCTGCTGAGGTAGTGCCCTGCTCCCCATACCCCCCAGTCCTACAGTGTCTGTCAGTCATGGCACACTAGAGACATCCCCCCAGTGTCACCTAACCTAGTCCCTGAATGGCCAAGAGACTGAGATCCCACCTGGGAGGAAGGCCCAGAATGGGGCAAGGGTTTAAGAAGCCTGACCACAAGGCAAGCATGTTGTCCTTTACCTTCATCCTGTAGTTTTACATCACTGGAACTCAGGAGTTGTTAGCTATATGTCTGATTTTCTATGTCTTTCCCGTACTTCTGTTTTTCTTCTTTTTTTCTTCTAATTCTCTTTTCATGGAACATAATATCAAATGGGTTTAAAGGTTTTCTATGATCAGTGGGCTAAGTCTATGCTGTGATAAGTGTTATGTTGTACTGAATCATTTGCCAAAGTTCCCCTATTTTCCATAGTTTGCCAGTAAACTTTTTTGTGAATTTTTACCTCTTGAGGACATCTGGTTGATATTCCACTTTTGTGTCTACCTAGAGCAAGAGAACCTTGGTTTAGCCCTTTAAGTGACTGGGGTGTGATAGCTGCCTAGCAGAAAGGGGCTTGGGGGTACTGGTCAACAGACAGAGAAACATGAGGCAGGTGGTCAAGAAGGCCAAAGGCAACCTGGCCTGTATCAAGAACTGTGGCCAGCAGGACCAGAGCAGTTCTCATCCCTTTGTACTTGGTGCTGGTAAGACCACATCTTGAATCCTATGCCCATTTCTGGGCCCCTCACTACAAGAAGGGCATTGAGGTGCTGGAGAGTGTCCAGAGAAGAGCAAGACTGCTGGTGAAGGGCCTGGAGCACAAGCCTTGAAAGTGGCTGTGGGACCTGGGGTTGTTTAGTATGGAGAAAAGAAATTTCAGGGGAACCTCATTGCTCTCTACAATCCCCTGAAAGGAGGTTGTAGCCAGGTGGGGTTGGTGTGGTCCAGGTCTCATTAAGGAAATGGCCTTAAGTTGAACATGGGAGGTTCAAATTAGATATTGGGAAAGGATTTTCCAGGGAAGTGGTGCACTCAGCATCTCTGGAAGCATTCAAGAGGCATCTGGATGTGGCACTTGGGAATATGGTTTAGGGATGATTATGGTGTTGCTGGGTTGATGGTAGGTGATCTGGGAGGTCTTTTCCAAACCTGATCATTCTGTGATCCTGTGTGTTGCTGCCGGATAATATTCTCATTAAGTTCAGTTATGGGGTCTTTTTGGTGCACTCTTAGACTAATGCAACTGCAACACAAAATCTATTAGGTTCGCTAGGTTTCATGCTGAAACTAAAATGAAAATATTGAGAGGTCAAGATGAAATTTTACAGCTATTTACAAGCAGAGCTTTCAGAGAAGTTAGACAAACCTAGTCTTGCCATCAGCAAGCTTTCTCATAATCTTTATGCTGGAATATTTTTTAAAGATACAAAAAATGGCATCTTAAGAATTCCACTTTCCCAATACTTAACCCCTACCTACATAGGAAAAACAAACTGCCTGAGTCACACAGGGATGGAAGGATGGAAACTCTAACCAGCCCCCCTAGTGAGTGGCTGTGAGTCTGCAGCTCAAGGATCCTTGAGGGTTTAGGAATTTTATCTAAAAGACTAGTGAGGAGTTATTTAAATTTAGTTCCCATTTGTAATGAAACAACCCACAAATGTTCCTGTTCCCAGGAATTTATAATTGCCTGTTATTGTCTGGAAATTGCTCAGATAATATGATGAATGGTAGCAACATGAAACCATGAGCAAATCTAGTAGAGCCAAAACACTAAGCTGAAAATAGAAGCATGAATGCCATCATCACAGAAGGAGTTTGTTCTTTGAAAATGTACCTTACCCACAGACACATTTGATAAATATTTTAGAAGTAAGTTGATCAGTCTGCTTTTGTCATCAGCTTTGGAGAAATAAGTTGTCTTTCATCTATTGTTTCTAAAGTAATTCACCACCCAGCAAACAACCCATACGCACATGGCTGCTGTTTGGACCACTAATCTAGCTGTGAACTATACAAATACTCTCTCCATGGATAATGAAGAATAAATTTAGTCTTTGAATTCCTCAGATGAATATGAAAAACAGTGTAGCTGTACTAATATTTACATCCACCTGGGTATGTGTTAGGGACATAAAATCTGCACTGCCACCACAGCATGGAAAACATCTGCTACTCTGGTAATTCAAATAATAGATTAAAATATGCTTTATTGTTAAATCCATATAAAATTTGCATCTTCTAATAATAACTTTTAAAATACAAAAATATGTTTTAGAAAGTGTATGTGAGTTCTAAGATGTTGCAGTAAAATATTAGGTGCCATTTTCTGGGCACCTTAAATCCTCATGCCTCTGTGAAGATGCCTCATGCTCATGTAACAAAAATGCATAGGATTCCCACCCCATCGAAGTTTAGATAACAGCTGAGGATCTGCCTTCCTTACCCTCCTTTAAAATAATACAGAGTGGGGTCAGTTCTGTTTTAACTGCCTATAATGATGATTAAGGATGAGAAATACTAGCCTCAGATAAGCAGCCAGTCTGACATCTCTGAAGGCCAGACATTGAGACTGCCTTTTGCTCCAACTCCAGTGGCACTTCCATGCAATCCTCCCACTTAAACTGAGGTTCCTAGAAGAGAAGGCCCTGCAGCCTCATTGCATTGCATTGCATTAATGAAGTCCATGAGTTTGGGGAAAGCAAACAAAAATACTTCTCCTTGCTTGTTCCTAACCTCACTTTACCTTCAGTTAGTACAAACTCACCCTGTTCAAATTCACTTGCACAGTACTCACTGAGGAGACACAGTGCTGGGACAGTGCCACACATCTCCACACATTTTTACATACATATGGAGGAGACAAATCCATCCTGCACAGAGATTTTGAGGAAGTTCACACAAAACAGAATGTCCCCAAGGTTTAACATCTCAGACTTACTGCAATTGGAGTCTCTGCCTAACACAGAGAATGAAGTATTTTAAAAAGCCTGATGATTACTTTGATTTATATTCTACTTGACACTTAACCACAACTTCCTGTACATAACATCATATAAGCAAATTCTTCATTCAGCAAAGTTCACCAGGGGAGTATTTAATTAAGATAAGTAAGCCAGACTGATACTGTTGATACACAATGGCCTCATGATTTAACTAACTCCATTTACAAAAAGAAAAAAACACACATAACCAAAACCAACAAACAGACAAACAAAACCCAACACAAAGAAAAAAAGTCCCAGGTTATTTTGCAGTAAAATACACTTGAAAATGAACCATGAAAACATCATCTTGTACTACACACATGAGCATAATATTTTTCAGCTTATCTTTGACATAGACTTGATTTTCTGCACACAGGTGTTTTTGTTTATAATTATATCTCCAATGTGTGGAATTCTACATAATCCTGGAAGGAGATATTTTCCAACAGTAGATATCAAGATACTACGTTCATATTTTTAGAATCTTCAACATCTCTATTCAGCATCCCCTGTCCCATGTACCCAGGACCAAGCATACCCTATTTTTGGTCATTTCTGCTGTAAAACAGGAGCCACCTTGATTTCCTTTACAACTGGCAGCGTCTGTGTATCATCAGATAGCCTATGGCATAGTGTTTGGCCCTGGTGGTGACTGGGTAGACTGCTGTCAGGAGATGCAGGGTCAGTCCTGCCCCACCCCACCCCACCATCACAGACCATTACGTCACCCTGTTCATTTTGGCTTAGCTTGCTATCCTCAGGAGGCTGCACGGGTTTGTATGTAGGAGAAAAGGAGAGAATGTACAGAAAGTCTTGACGAATTTCCCTGCTATTTCTGGAAGGCAGCACTGAGAAACTGTGATCTTCCCCACGCAGAAATAGGCCCTGGTTCTCTACTGGCAGCTTGAACATGTTTCAGCTGAAACCCCATGAAGAGCGGTTGCTATGAAGAACCACTACATAATACCTAGCTTGTCGTTTATAATTATATTTATCAGAAATGTAACAAAAAGGGTATTTCATAACACAGCACCTAACGAGATGGCTTGTGCAATATCAGCAGGCTGGGTTCAGGCTCCCTGTCAAAGCTTTATTCAGATGTTACACTGTCTTGACTAATCATTCTTAATCCTATCATCAGCTGCCATCATGTCAAGATATGTCAGCCTTAAAAATGAAGAGCTATGTTAAGGAAATGATGCCTTGCAAGGAGTAATGCTGAATTTGGATTTAGTAGGAAGATAATGACTTTTTCTTTGTTGAAGAATTATCTTGCACAATTGGTTCTAGCTCCCAAACACATTCTTCATTTCTTACAGCTGCTAACACAGGAACTTCTTTACCTTTTAAGGTGTTTTACCTGAGATGCTTCACCAAAATTGTGCTTTAAGATAAAAAACAACCCAACAAACATGAGGTCTGGGAACTGATTGTAAATGAAACACAAGATTGCATGTGGAAGCAAACTCTTCTGGACTTATAATATATTGGACCAGAGAAACCTTAGCAAGAGCAATTGCTTGTCATTGGTGCTGATTGTCACGGTACTCACAGATTCAACTATATCACCTCTGAAGAGAGGGACTCTTTCAAAAAATTGGTGCAAGGTGATTGTCATGTGTAAAGACAGTTCTCCCAGGGAACGGTGAGAAGTTTGTTTCCATTCTGCTTTGGAGAGTTATTGCTGAAAACTACTAATCTGAAAGTATAGCTAAACAAATACTTACAAAAGAATCCAGAGGGTGAAATTATGGAGCCAACTCTTTCAACCTTGACAGAACCTGCAGAATAATCATACCAAAAAGAAAGGATTTTCTGTAAAAAAATCCATCACAGAAGATTAAGAACTAGAATAGTGATGTTAATTATTGCTTGAAGATCTTGAATCTACAGATGCTGAGAATGATCAAACACCTATGTAACTATACTGTCATGTTTCCATTACCATAGAGAACTAGGGACACCTGGGTTAACAGTTAGTCTCATAATGTTTTCTCTGCTTTTTAATGAAACACTTCAAAGCATCTTTTACTCCATTTCCACATTTCATTTATCAAAACAGCTAAAAATTAGTCCAATTCTTCTATGAGCCCTATTAAAGAAAAAATGGTAAGTGGTATTTTGCCTTTCCTACATTGCCTTTTTATCTATCAAGTGTTTTACCCATTAGGTGATTAATTCCACAAGACTAAAGAAAAGCATTGTCCAAGATATCCTCTAAACTTCCGTGCTTCTCTGTGCAAAAAGAAACAGATGGTTATGTCCTAGCTTCCAGCTCTCCAGGATTGCAATAGGTGAATCACCTTCAATCCCAGTGTTGCTTAGGCACATTAATACGTGATCATCTGTGCTAACTAAAACTAAGTCTTGTCTCTCATGTTAGTCAGCACAGAGGTCTGACATCTCCAAACTGCGTGATTCTACCAGGGATCCCAACAGATAACAACCTCTCATCAGATGCTTCATAATTCACAGGGTCATGTATGAATATCAAAGGAAATGTGGAAAAGATTTAGCCAGTTTTTTCTTTGGAATTGTTATTTTCTTATTCAAAACCTAAAAAGGACACAAAAATGCAAAAAGTCCAACCTTTCCATTTCAACCCCCTGTTTTTAATTTCATAGAGAAACTTAGGCCTAGTCCTAGTTTTCACTGAACTAGTTCACATAAAGCTGGGTCTGAGTAAACACATAAATTTCATTATAGAGGTATAGAGTATTTTAATCTAGAGGCAGATGAGGAACAGATCTCAGGTAGTTAGAAAGCATCAGAGTGGTTATTTAGAAACACTTATATTGAAAAGGGGGACCAAAAGGAAGAAGATGTTTATACCATATAAATGCATGAAAAATTGAAAAAAAGAGCAGCTGTTTTTTTCCCTAATAGTAGGCCATCATTACTTAAATTCCCTTAATATGGCTTTCCTGACAGATTTAAGATGTTCTCTGACTTGAATGTTAATAGTTCACACAACTGTCTGGTAACATTCAGAGCTGCAACAAGAAAAACTTAGCAATATTTTCTATAATATGCCTCTATATATATTCTCTCAGCTGCTTTATGCCTGACAGTTAATCACCAGCTTTAATTGTTATCAAACCCAGAACACGCTACAAGATTGATGGAAACCATGGTAGAAAATTCAATTAGATATCCTATAATTTTTTCAACGATAATTTGCTTACTGTAACTTGCTTGGACTCATGGAGTATTTTGGTAAAGATCTTAAATGCTACAGATTTTTCTGCATGCATTACAAATCTGATTATCTCTTTCTCTGCCCTTTGTACAGACATAGTCTCTCTTGCCAGTCCCAAGCATATGGAAATCATGAGTCAGCCCTAAGCCACTGAATTATAAGTTTGAACAGAAGAAAGAAACTGCAGCATTTTAAAATAGTTGAGATTCTTATCTTGTTTCAGAGACGATCTCTTTTGTAATGTCTTATCAGATTAACAGCTAGATAAAACAAATGTTTTCCTTACCATTTTGTGTTGGAATGATTTGGGGAAAAATAAAAGAAGATATATAATGCAGTCAAAGCTGTGAAGAAGTAAGGATATAGAGACCTGCAAGACCCAGAGGCTCACACCAAGAGCTGTCAGATGGGGAAAGTACAGAAGGAAAAATTTATACTGCATCCCTGTCATTATATTGTTGAGCCTAAACGTTATCAAAAAGAACCTCCTTAATCACCCTGAAATGGGTTGCAGCGCAGCTGAATGCAGACAGGAATAAATAACAATAATAACAGCAACAAGAAAGCTAAACAGGCTGTAAAGCCCCATAATTGGATTCATCAATCTGAATCTGTTAGAAGGTTAGCACTCGGGCTAATGCGGCTTGACCTGGAGTGATTGTTGACGCTCTGCACCAGCTATAAGGCTCCTGCGGGCGAACAGCGAGGTGGAAAATAAATAAATAAATCAACGAGGCTCTCGGGAGCACTTTAGGAATCACCCTTTCAGCTTCCCATAGCCTGCAGCATCGCAGCGCTAGAGACAGCAAGCTAATCCTTACACTGCAGCCAGCGGGAAAACAGCACCACGGCTGCTGGAATAGGGGAAATACTTCACAGACAGCGGTGAGCTGGTAATTGCTGATGTCAAACAAGCTTTTTAAATGGAAGGACTTCATCCACTCCACCCTCCCAGCAGCCGCACCCTGTACAGCAATGTGACAGCAGTCCCCGGCAGAGATCTGAGACTCCGCAGTTCACAGCGCCAGCCCGAGGCTGGAACCTCAGGAGCACCCGCAAGGCTCCCCGCTCACGGCCTCTGCTGCCATCCTGCTCCCTGAGACACATCACCAGCAATAAAGCTTGCCTTTGGAAGGGCTGGCATTGTGTGAGCCCTTGCTTTGCAGAGCACTTTCTACAGCGCAATTATATCCTGCTCTATTTGCCTTTATGTGGTTCTTACCTGAATTAATTTGGGGGGATATAATAAACCTCATTTCTGTTAAATTAATCATCAGGGCATAACCTTTCTGCAAGTTTTACTACTCTTTAATAGCACCAGCTGACACAGATTAGCACATTAATCTCTACAAATAACATAATGAAAATTAAAATAAAAAAATTAAAAAATAATAGTAGCATTTTGATGGCTTTATTAGCATATAGTTATCTAGTAGCTTGTACAATATTCATGTTGTGGTTTTGACACTGTGAATCATACCAGTGCAAGGTCTCCTTTTGGCTGGCCAACAGCCTATGAGTTTGGGTGATCATTGAAACATGACAATGAAACATCATACCTATGAAATTACAAGGAGGTGAAAATTAGTCAAGCTCTCAACTTTTCTCAGCTTTAGACCTGCTTCTTCATGTTATGGCTCAAGTATCTTTCAAAGGCCTGGGCTTGAACCACTCCTAAGAGCATCTGTGTACAGGTCTCTAAGCACCTCTGGATGGTTTTGCTCACTTTGTTACAGCCATAATACCGGAAAACAAACCCCAGTTTCTGTCCAGTTGAGCACAGTATGGTCTGAACAGTATATGTGCCATGCCTTCAGAAAACTGCTTAAATTTCCTATAAAACTTTTGTGATATGTGGGTTATAGTGCAGGGTGTAAAGAGAAGTTGGCTTTGTAAACATTTTGGTACATTCCCAACAATGCCCCTAGCTTGTGAAGACAGTTTTCAACCAAGCACAACATCTGAACAAAGGTAAAATCCCATTTTCCTCCTCATTCCTCAATAGACTACTGAAATTTATTTATTATTTCTTTTTAATCTGATCAGAATATGTTTTATGGGTCAGAATAAGCTTTCCAACCCTTGTGACTAATTAATGTTACTCATACTTCCATGGCAAAACCACCACAAATACTTAGGAATTTTACAATAGTTCATTGCAGAAGCTTCTCCAGAGAACATAATGGAGACTTTTTCACCCATTTCAGGTCTCAACACCAAATGCAAAGTTAGTTTTTAGTATTTACTAACAGTACTAGATGACATTTCCAAATAGTCATAGCATTCATAGTGAGTTCCACAATACCTTGGTATTTGTTGGTTGGATATACTTTGTTCCTGTACTCAGACTTTGATCTATCACTCTCATATATATCTATATCAATATCCTATACAATCTTCATAAAGCTACTTTCAGAGTCACAATATTTTCTTCATGCAACTTTCTATCACCTCATTAAAATACTGTACTAATTTACATTAATTTGTACACCAAAACTGGGTTTAGGGGTTTCTAAACTCTCACTTGGAAAGCTCTCAGATTTCAATGCATTAAAGTTCTCAGTTACCTGCAGGATAGTGTTTTTCTTAATCATCTACTGTTACTCAATTTTGCTTCTGCCTTTGTTTATACTTGGAAATTCTTAGTACATCAAAGTTTAGCCCAAGTATCTTAAACTCCAGAGACGGAGACAATACAAAATTCCTACCAGTCGTGACTTTGGGAATCATGCATCTGATGAATAAAAGAAAAAGAGAGAAGACAGGAAGTATAAGGCATGTTCTGAAAGCAGCCTTCTTCTCAGTAGCAAGAGACCAAATACTCACCTTGCTCTTAGAAAATAATCATTTAAAAGTATCAGAGACAAAGGCTACACAGTATTTTTATGTTATATCTTATATACATTATTTATAATAAAGGTATTGTCTAAAAGAAGAGACAGAAAATGCCAAAATGCCAAAATGCCAAAATGCCAAAACCCCATCATTGACTCAACCTTGACATAATTGTAAGAGGCCTCAGACTCAAAATTTTCTCCAACTTAGGTCTTTAATCTACACTGAACAACTCCTACAGAACTAGTATCTGCTGCTGAACCAATCATTACTGCAGAAAACAGGATGACAAACACTACTCTATGTCATCAGTGTCAACCTTTAGAAAGTTCTTAGGAAATATTTTATTTTCACACTAAGCTACAGTTTTTGACTTGGGTTGCATTTATCTCAGGCTCACCAATATGCTAGATAGGTCTCAGCAAAAAAAAAAAAGTACCTGTAGAAGTTTCTCCACAGATATAACTCAGATGAAAATGCTGCCTGCAATAGTAAAAGAATCTCTACACTAAATTGACTGGAAATATGATGTGCCTTTATACATGAGCAATCTTCCAGTATGCCAAGGATGATGTGATCACAAACTGTTTTGAGTAACAGTGGAGATCATTTTGACACAAGACCCACCTTTAGGCTCCATGGTGATATTTTGACATACAAATAAGTTTAAAAGGAGAGTATTTTGTACACTGAAAATTGGTCTATTTGCTTTCATAAGTGAGGGCCTGATTTTAGGAATGCTCAGCAGTACCATGAGCTGCACCCAAAAATTAAATACAGATGACATGCAGTCAGTTTTTTGTGAAACATTTCTGTGCACACATAAAAAGTTATTTATTTTCTAAACATCTTTATGAATTTCACAGGCAGAGATTTCTGACCTCTTGGTCTACAACAAGCACAACAATATCTAATCATTATTGTAACTCTATCCACAACTCTGGGGTTTCAGTACATGAAGAGGCAAAAAAGGAAGCAGGACACCTTTTCTCTGCGGACATTCATAGATCATGCCATGAGTTCTCTGTGTTAAGGAGATGCTCAGAGCAAATATTTCCAAAAATAGGAGACTCCTAAGATCATGGTTTCCAGAAAAAAATCGTGACTGTCTAATAGGCTTTGAAACAGTGCCTTTGTTTTGTACAGGCCTAACACTTCCAAGCAGTCCTAAATCCTGCATTGCCACATCACTCAAAATGATGGATTGCAACTGGATCTTAAGTTTGCATGTCTCGTTTCTAGGTGCAACTATCAGACCTGTGTTAAGTGTGAAATGTATTTGGCAATGGCAACTAGTGCACGCGAAGATGAATCTGTAAGGGACCACCAAGTCAGATAGAGCTCTGAGCAGGAGCTGTGTAGATCATCTCCTTAAAGTGAGCTCCCCAAACAGATTTTTAACCATTATCAACCCAAAACCACTATCTCAGAGTGCAAATGAAGGTTTACAATCCAATCTTTCCCTCTGTGTGGTATCTCTGCTGATAGGACTGGTTCCAGCAAATCCAGTGAACTCTCTGAAGTGCCCCAAGCACTGCACTGTCCCTTAGTCCCCAGCAAACTTAATTTCTGTTCTTTCTGTGATCTGACTATTCATTATATCTCTCCACTGCACTGGCCATCCTGCAGAAGCCCAGTCCTGGGCTCTGGCTCCCTTGGCTGCCAGCCCTGTTTTTTTCTTCCCTGACCAGCCCCTATATCCCTCTCACTGCTTTCCAGGTGGATCCGTAGAAAGCTAATGATTTTTAATCATTAAAATTTTTCATTAAAAAGTATAAAGAAATAAATTGAGTGCACTGGGTATCAAAAATCCATATTCCACACAGAGTCACACACAGAGAATATTTTCCCTTCAAAGGAATCCAGGAAAGATAAGGAAGACATGTCTGGTTTCAATCAGACGTTCACTCTCCATTTGGAGTCCACAGATCCACCAGAAAACAGTTGGGGGTAGCAGATCAAAAGGAGAAAACTACTTGCCAAATATTACTAATGCCTGATGACAAGATGATGTTATCATGGTTTCCTTCATCACAGAATGCCTTATAAACTCTGTTCTTCTGTGAGCAACAGTCAAGCTCAGTGTCCTCATCTCACCGTGCAGAGCAGTTAGAAAAAACACATTCCTGTATTAAAGCCATCACTTGGGGTTGGTGTAAGATACAGTAATAGAAATGAGTTAGATTTTTCTAGCAAATAATAAAAATAAGTTAAATACCTCTATCAAATTACCCTGTCTTACTTAGGAAGCCTTTTGTTAAACATGTAGCAATTGTAATTGCTCAGGAGGTATGAGCAGACTCACCTTTCTTTTGTTCCCCCCTCCCCCCAATTTTTTTGTCACAATAACCTCAGGCTCATTTAAAGGACCAGGAAAATTAAATTATGAGTATTATTTAGAACAATAAGAACTTTACACTGAGCTATTCATCACAAAAAAAAAAAAAAAGTTTGAATTTATTTGTCTGACATTTACATGTGCCATGTTTCCTCTGCTAACCATGAAGCTGTCAATCTATTATTTATGGAAACAAGAGACCAGAAATAAGTGTACATGGTTTCAGACAAATCTACTGGCCTGCGCAACTCATTTCCTCCCTCATTCTGTTTAAAGCCTCTCTACTTCTGAAAAATAGACGATTATTGCATTGAATAGCACCAAATGATGTAAAATTATGATATTCCAAAGGCTGGGAAATTAATACTTCAGCTCTAATACAGATAGAGTGCTAATGTGGATATTAAACCACTATATTTCATGCAAAGCATTAGTATTTTCTCTTGGAGTTGTCAGCCTTTCTAAGAAGATCATAATACTTAAGTGACATCAGTTTTCAATTAACCTTTTTATTTATTTATATATATATTTGCAACCTAGAAATTGCAGAGGGTTTCTGAATTTCCTTGGCTCTCAGTAGAGTTGAGAGAATAATTTTCAATAGGCAGCTCTTCCATCCATTTCTACTTCTTTTTTTAATTGCAGATATACCTGTATGTGAAGTGTGTGGTTTCTTCCCACACATCTTTAACATAAGCTACTGATTAGTCAACAGTGCTTCTACAAATCATATCTACCTGCTGGGTGTTGTCTGTGAGACTACTCTATTTTGGGCCACAAATGAAGTGAGGCTGCGTCCACCATCCCCTATGTGTGGTACACAACTTCATAGGCTGGAGTTCAGCTCAGGCAAGGTACATTCAGTTTCCAAGCAGAATTGTGCAGACCTGTTGTGTCTCACTCAGGAATAAGCAAGCAGGAACTGCTCTCTCAGGGCAGAGAGTCTGAGATGTGAAGTCAGAGTTTTGAGACATGACTCCTAAGACCAACCAGTTCTGACCCAAAATATGTTATCTTATGCTCTCTCAGGGCCATGAAAGAAAACATGAAAATGTAGAGCCTTATGGTTCAACAAGAGCGTGAGAGCACCTTGCAAGCTCTTTTCCCTTCTGGCCACAGATGAAACAACCAAGAGGAAAAAGAATTCTATGAAAACCTTTCTAGGCCTTCTATTTGCACTGGCCTAGAATTAATTTCAGAGCCTTTCAGCTATCTCTCAAAAAAAGAGAAAAAAGCCTGACTTTTCTCCTCTGCAGCCAGGAAGTTAACCTATCAGAAACAAACCAACAAACCAATGCAAGCAGTAAAAACGCAAACAAGATGAACCAGACACCTCCACCCTGCCTCTGATACGAGCCTTTGCAAAATGCTTCAGCAAGAAGTAGAACAGACAAGTTTCCTCCGGCTACCTTCCCCCAGCTCAGGGTGCAGGTATAAGGTAGATTGAGCCACTATAAACACAAATATCACTGTGCTCCTCAACAATATGGTCCTGCCCACACCTTCATTGAGCCATTGGCGGGGACCAGCAAAAGGAGACAACAGAACAGTAACCCTACAATTAAAGAGACTAATGTGCTATATTTCAGAGACCTGAAACAGCTTCAGGTGTTTTCCAGTGCCAGTACAAGAGGGTTGTGGGCCAGGGGCAAATGGACATCTGGCTTGGATGAGGCAGGAGCACAGCAGTGTCAGTCAATGAAGTGATGCTCCTGTGGCACCGTGGCCGCAGCTTTCAACTGACATCTCCATATACTGGTCCTGCAATCATTATTTGGACCCACATACATTTTGAGCCCCCATTAATGGCAGTGAGACCCAAAACTAATTCTGCTCTGATTGAAAACGTATATCTCTAAAATCTGCTGCCCAATGATAGCTGTCCTCTCAACCCTCTCCCTTTGCCTGAAGGATACCTGAAGGATATCAGAGATCTCTCCTTGTATAGGATCTGCTCTCTACAGCAACAATCCTTACCACATGATATAAAAAACAGAGTGCATATATATGTCAAAAGAGAGATCTATAGTGTTTTTATAATTATATAACTATTTTTAGAAATGGAAGGAATGATACTCAGACCTCCACAAATGCACTCATGATGCAGATGAACTATGCTTAATCACATTACCATAAAAGGCAAAATAATAAACAACACTTTTTTTTCCCCCTAATAGTCCTTCTTAATGTTCTGTCTGCTTTTTTTGAGAAGCGCTGAGCACTGACCCAATGTTTTTTAGAGAACAATCCCCAGTGACTCTGGACTCTCTGTCTTGCATGATAACGTGGTGCTGATCTCACTGTGGGTGTACAGACACAATAGGTGTTCCTCAGTGCTTTACTTATCTTTGTAGATATAGAATATGAACTTCATGTTTATGTTGTCATTTGTATATTCAAATACAGATATAAAAATACATATATGTATATTATTCCGGCACAGACACTTCAATATACTATGTGTAAGTTTTATTAGTATATTTAACAGTGAATACCTCAGCACAAATGCCTAAGGAATTCCATTACCTTCCTCCCTGTGGAATAATCCCTACTTTACATTTCCTACCTTTTAAACAGTTATTAAGATGCAGAGGACCTTCTCCCCATCCTGCCACAATTTAAGTTCTTTCATAGAATTCAGAAAAGGACCTTGTAATAAAGTTTTTTTGGCAGAATATCAATGATCACTTTTTCAGTGTATTCAGAGATGATCAAAAAATACAAATAGATTTGAAAAAATACTAATCCCCTCCCAAAAGCTGTGTCAGCCCTCCCTCCTTATACTGTTCTCACCCTTTTGTCTATTAGTCCTAGGATGTCTTCTAACAGTTCACACAACACCAAATTTATAGGTTGTCTGAATTCCCTGTCCTACTTTAATCCTTTTTAAGTTACATTTATATTTGCAATTTCACTCTCATCTAGTACCACTACTGATTTAATCAATAGACTGCATAGCTGAAGGGTTTCATTTTCATATTTATGTTCCCTCAGGGATCCCAAATAAATAGCACCTGGTTCTGGTAATTTGTCTGCATTCACTCTATCTGTGTCTTCTAAACCTTTTTTTTTTTTTTTGACACATTCATTTGAGAAAGTTCTGTTTCAAACTCTGACCCCTGTAATACAAAGCCCCCTGGTTTCAATGTCTTCTTGGTGGTGATGCTCACTGAAAAGAATTGGTTTAATTTCTCTGCATTTTTACCCTGTGAGAAGTGCTATTAAACAATGATCATCTATTGGCCTCACAGCCTTTCTGGCAGGCTTTCTAATATGTTTGACAAATAACTATATTTTTAACTTTTATTTCTTTAGAAAATTGTTGCCCAAAGTCTTTTTTCCCCCTACCTTTATTATTTTACATTTAACTTACATTCTTTTGCCATTTGAATGTGATGCTCATTTTAACCTCTTAACTCCTAGTAATCCCCTCTTCCTCTGATGTTTAACTTTGAGGACTTGTTTGGAGTTCTTTTCCAAGTTTTCTTTTTCCATAAATAGAATACATTTATTCTGACATTCCAGTATATCATATTTAAGCAATCACCATGTAATGCCACAATTTTTTTTTTTCTTTTGGCAGCTCCTTCTTATTTCTTTGAAATAGTTTCTTGATTTTTATGTAGTTCTTCATTACTGTAGGGAAAGGGTTTAATCTTAGCCTATTGTGGTAATTATTGTGACAGAGCTATTTAGCTGCAATGTTCAGACTCAGTCCCAGATCAGGATGATTCAAGACTTGGTTCTCCTGACATTGCTGCAATGACTGCTTTAAGCAGGCATTTTCAGGACCTCAAAGTGATCCTCTGCAGAACACATCCTTATATTCACCCTTCCCTCTTGGAGCTGCACAGGTGAATCTTTTCTGTCAGTGTGATCTCTGCTATCTCCATGAGGATGTCTTTGTTGCTGTCAAAAAATTGAAAAAAAATCAAAGGATAATTTCAAACTGCAGACACTTTAGCAGGACTAAACCCCACATCTTCCATCCTTTTTTCTTTAATCAGCATTTTTCTGCTCACATTCATTTCTGTCCCTAACAATTTGACTTTTAAGGTCAGCACACAGATGAGTAATCAGTAGTAGGAAATTCATGTTCAGCTGAAAGGATTCTCTGACAGCAAACAAGATTCCAAGAGAGGGCTTTACCAGTCTTGTGGCTACTCCCCCAGCAATGCCTCTGAAGCATTCTGTGTCAATAGTATCCTTGCAAAACAATGAAGCAGGCCAAACTTTAATTTTATGGACTTCAGTCATCATCTCAGTGCCGGTTTGAGACCCAGGGTGGTGGAACCATCGTGGTCAGACATCTGACATGATGCTTTACAGTGTAAAGCTGAGTCCTTTCCTTTGTCAACACCTCCCCCATGCTGCTCTTCTGCCTCACCCTCTCTGCTGTGTCAGCCACTGGGAAGGAGGGAGGGAGGGAGGGAGGGAGGGAGGGAGGAAGGAAGGAAGGAAGGAAGGAAGGAAGGAAGGAAGGAAGGAA
>VZUI01035150.1:0-14664 GCA_013401135.1 Cettia cetti | reverse complement strand
ATAAATATAAATATAAATATAAATATAAATATAAATATAAATATAAATATAAATATAAATATAAATATAAATATAAATAAATATACTGTCTGGAATTACAGAGTAATGTAGATTTGCACATAGGAGACTGATCTGTACTAAAGCTGCAGTTAATTCTATATTTAATCCTATGCTTTTTTGGTGCCTGCTGGAAGAAAACACAGTAATTCACTTGCAAACACATATAATACATGTGCAGAGAGAAAGGAAGAAAGATATCTAGTACTGGCAGTCTCAAGAACAAGGAGTTGTCAACCCTTAGAGGTAAAGAATTCCCCAGTTAGAAAGGCAAATACATCCTAAAGTAAATGCATTCTTTGCAATAAGTAAAATATGCTAATGGTGAATATACATTACAGTAAACAAAAGCTGCATGACTGTTTTTCTTAATGCAGTAAAATTATGTCTTGCCCATACGGAGTACATCTCATGCTGAAAAAGACTATAAAATCAAACACAGAAGGAGGGATGGCTTCATTAATGATGAAATAAGGCAAGTGCCTTTTATATAAACCTGCTGTCCTGTAGACTAATACAGACATGAACCGTGATGTATAATGGGAGGAAGCATAAACTCTGACCTGTGCTGTGAGAGAAACAGCTCTGATTGCCTTTGACACAACATAAACGTTGAGCAAATTTATTTTTCCCTACTGTGAGGCTGTGTATAACTGTAGACTGACTGACTACACCTTTGGGGAACAGAAGGGTTAGTCCAGTAGCTAGAGGAGGTGACTCTGGAGATGTAAAGAAGGGCGATGCAGGAGGGAAAAGAGAAAAAGAATAATTTGTTTGGGGTTTTTTACATAGTGTATTTACTTAATGAATGTTCACAGTCTTTCACTGCTTTCTTCTAAATAAAGAGAGAATCTGTGGTTAGGCAAACAGCAGAGACCTCTTCTCTTTGATTTCCTTGCAGAAGAGCTTTGACATACTGAGTTTTTCTTGTCAGAGTTGTGTTCCTAATCATCCTTTGTTCCCCAGAGTCCAACTTTCAGAGGCAAAGCATTGCCTTCGCAGCATCTGAGCCAAGGAGTCATTGTAATTTGTATTTGCTAATAGTCTCATGGCCAACAATGAGAGAATATTCTATGTTGTTTTCCAGTTCAAGACTAGGATGAAATCCTGGTAGAGGCTATCCTTGTTGTCTTTTGGACAAGCTAATATACTAATAGTACCTGCTTATGCTGGTGGAACTTGGTTAATAAATGATTTGGAGTCTTCCTTGTTATGCCACTTAAGTGCAAAATTTGCTCAGCATAACTTAATAGCCTAAGCCAAATCAATCTCAGTTAATTGCAACTTAGTTAACAGCTGTTGTGGGAACTCATCATTGTTCACTGGGTTGAACACCCAATAAACATAGAAACAGAGCAGGAATATCTTACCTAGGCACTTTAACCTGGCTATCAATAGGTCAGTAACTGTAGCCATGGACACTTGTCCCATCTACATTTTTAATACACTTGGAATCTGATCATATTTAGGATATGGGTGAATGCAACTTGGTTTATTACTGGACATGAGAGGACTTGAATCAGTTTTGTAAATTGAAGGCTAAATTTTCTGCCCACATTTGCAAGAAAGGAAAAAACAATCCACCATCTTTGGCAGGTACGACACACACCAGGCTGCAAAAGTTGTATCCTGAGTGTCTCGTGCTAGGCACACTGCCACTGAAAGAGGACAGGGCACTCCTGATGTCCATTTCTGCACTGTAGACCTTTCTTAGGGTGGTTTGCATCCACTTAACTCCTGACATAGGACCTAATCACACTGGACTCCCTCTCTAGTCTGCAGACCGACCTGTGTGTTCAATGCAGATGCTGAGTGCATTGCAAAGGGATATCTGTATTTAATCAAATGTGTTTCCTCTCTCTTCTGAGTATAAAAGAAGTGACTATCTTAAACATGCACAAGTCTGAAGTTAAGCATGATGCATCACTCTGGCCTCTTTATCATCCTTCTGCCCTGGTGAAGTGGTGTGGGGAATGTACTCAGTGCACTGACCACTCTTCCTTCCTCCCTTTCCAGGCCCAAGGGTAGCATGGGGAACAAAGCCTTGTCCCATGACAGCGTCTTCATTTTTGAGTCTGCACCAGGAAATGTCACAGGTGGCATCTTGTCTCAGGAAAACATACCTGGAAGAGTGAAAACTTTGCAGGTGAGAACACCATCCCCCTCATCAGTAGTGCTGCTTTTAGTCAGCTGTCTGCCAGGAGAATCTGTTGCTTGATTCCTTTGTGTTTTCCTTAGGATTTTGCTGACTGAAGTATCCAAAGCCAACTTTGCTACTTTTGGATCTGTTCTGCCTCTTGGAAGCTGAATTTTTGTGCAGTCCTTTCAGCCTTGCCCAGATCTCATAATATGTGATGTGAATCCAGTTCATGAACTCTTGGAAACTTTTCTTATTAAGTGTGTCCTCTTCCAATGGGATTTATATTCTTTACTTCATAGCTACTGCTTTTGGGTTAAGGACATTTCTTTATACTGTAGTGTGTCCCTTACACTGTTATTCTTTAAATATTATTTGTGTTACTCTTTTTGACAGTTCTGGCTCAGGTGTTTTCACTATACATGGTAGTACCAGTGGCTTTGTGTCTGGGTGATGGATATGTCAGGATGCTCTGGCAGCTTTATTTATATAATTATTCTTCTGATCTCTGCTAGCAAAAGATACTGTATTCTGCTGGGTCATTTCCTTCTTCCAAGGCAATACTGAACCCTCCTTGACAGCTCCCTTATGAACTGTTGATTATGTTAATTGCATTTCACTAACTGCTCAGCTTGGAACACTGATAAAAGTTTAAGTTTTTTCCAGAGACTGAATACAAATGGTTGATAAAGGAGCCAAAGGTCATTGAAATTCTTCCTTTGCTCAGTGTGAGCTTCATGTTGCAAAAGACAATTGAGTCACATGCTAAGTAACAGAAGATGCACAGAGGGACTTGTTCCTCTCTAAGACTGCAAAATAGGTGAAGCTATTTTTTGTATAACAAAAGAAGTAGCAGAAGAAATCATGTTTATATATTACAGAAGGTTGTTGGGGGGAAAGCTCTTTTCATGCTGTTTGTAGTCCACTGTGCCCTCTCCTTATCCATCATTCTGCATAGTAATGTAATACTGCCAGCACTATTTTTGTAGCTTTAACAGACAGGCTTTTTCTGTAAGCTTGACTCTTGTCAGAACAAAAGCCAAGCACTAATAACAACAGTTACTTTCTTAGCAATGTGAATTAACTTCTACCAGTAGAAGATGGAATGCAAATTCAGTTTTCCCCACACCACTTTGCTGTCTGCATGTAATAAATTTAATAAATCTAAGACGGGAAGTTGTGAAAAGAGACCAACACAAAATTGACTTTCTTTCTTTTCCTTCCCATTAAATGCACACTTATGGTGTATGCTTTGTGTTGCCCATATATCACAGTATTGCAATATATTGCCCATAAATTGCAAAAGAAAGCTGTTTGAACTGGGGGACTGGCTAGACATTGTGCTACCCTATATGGCAGCTAGATCTATAAGGATTATATTGCAAATGAATCTCGCTGAATAAGAATTTCAGTTTTTTAGATCTATTTTACAGAGGTCTAAACGAATGCATGGAGTCCAGAAAAACCCAAAACTAGGCTTAAAATCGCCCAATATGGCTTAATAAGCAAAGAAAGAGAAAAAATAGGTCTGCATGTGTATCTTGGGAATATTCTGTTGAGATGTTCTCAGTTGAAGGACAAAGTTTGTGCTCAGACCTTGTTTCTTTTCCAGCTTTACCACAGCTGACAGACTTTAGCCAAGAATTTTAGTAATGGTGTTTCCTGACATCTGACCATTTTTAGTTTGAGGGAACATCTGGCTGCTTGTGAGTTTGCAGACTTTGTTGTATTTTTCTAGGGTCAGAGCCTGCCAGAGCATTCTTTTGTGCAGTCCTGGAGAAGAATCCCCATACTCCTTTACAAAGTTATTCCTGGCTGCTGTTACCATTCTTGCTGTAGACACAACCAGGCTATGATGATGAGGAAGATTAACAAGCAATTCATTAGGGTGGACTAGAAATGAAATTAATTTGATATTGTATAAAAATCGTGACTCAACTACTTGTGTGGGGGAGGGTTGTAGCAAGATCTCAAATTCGGAAGGGCTTTCTGAGGGAAAGGTGATTGCATAAACCTGGATTGGGAATGCTGACTGGCAATACTTTGTGTGACTAAATACTTAAATTTATGTGACTAAAGAATTAAATCTAAAATTTTGAAAGTTTTAATTTAAATGGAGTTGAACTGTAGTGAATTTCTTGGAATGGTGAAATTCCTGTCTTCTTTTGGTAAATTGCTGAATAAAACTGACTTTGATTTTAATTTTATACCAACACCAATTTTAATGATGGGTCCATGATGAATGTAGCTGGATAAAATTTATCAATGGCTCTTTTCTATGAATGGTCTGTTACTTCAACTTTTTCTGTTAACTAAAAGATTCTGCTTATCTAATAGAAGCATCTGGGTTACCATGTTCAGAACATCTCCTTTAAATTGTAGCATTGAAAGTTTATATTCTATATTTCAACCACAGCTTCAGCTGCAGCATAGCGTCAGACTTGGTTCACCTCCTCTTGTTATAACTGGGAAAAAACTGGAAGATGCAGGTGCTGTTTCTGAAGATGATGGTTTACCTAGAAGCCCTCCTGAAATTTCAACCCTTCATGAAGTTCTGGCAGATTCACCAAACAAGGTATAATTGTCATGTCACCTTAGTGACCATCTGTAGAGAAAAGATAAAGTCTGCCTAGAGAAGGGGAAGACCTTTTTGTTTGCTTGTGATAAAACATGATGGTACAGATCAGTTAGAACCAGAAGAAATTATCTGGATGGACTTTGGATTTTTCACTCTAAGTTATATCTAGAAATTGACCCTACAAATACTCTTTCTGGGTACAGTTTTCCATACTTTTATGTAGACCAGGACTCTGACCTCCATTACTAGCAAATACAGGATTTTAGGCTTCAGTGCACTTGTGAGAATTTGTAAATCTGGTGATTTTAAAACAATAGCCCAAAATAACTTTATAAAATATACTGCCTCCTGTGGTCAACCTTCCTGGCATATCTCAATGCAGGAGAAATCTCCCCTACTTTATGTTTGATGACAATGAAGAAATTAAACCTACTGTGTAAGGCAGGGACCCAGTGAACCTTCCTTTATTTTTCCTCTTGTGTTTTCTCATAATTAGCACTGGATATCCAGCTCAAGATAATTCAGTGTGATACTTCCCTTGACTTACCCTCTTCCTCATTTTATCCCACAGTCCTCCAACCCTGTTCAGCGTCATAGCTCTTTGAGTTTAGGCGGGACAGACAGTGAAGAAGAACAGGTAAATAGCTCCTTTTCCTGCTAATAAACTTCCCTGAGATGGCATATTTGGACTCTATATGGAGCCCGTACAGTAATTTTATTTTTAAAAATTTATTCTGGTTACAGTGTATCCTAGGAAACAATTCTTTAAGAGTCCAGAGTGAGGTAAATGATACTTTAAATGTACCTCTCAGTGTTTTGAATAAGAAATAAAGACAGGCAGAAATCTACTGGCAAGTGGGTTGTGTGAACAGCACAGAAGCAACTCTGTGGCACAATATGAATCTATAAAGTTACACGAAAAATTGGACCAGGCAAAGCACTTCAAGTCTGCTTCCATGTCCCAGGGCTCTCATATCAAATAATCACACCTTCCCATCAGTAATGGCTTGTGAACAATGCCTTACATCTCTCTTATCATGGGAAATGATTGCAGGACCAACCTTTCCTGATGCCAGGTATTCCACAGGAAAGGGTGTGTTTTAATTTGCAATTCTCTTTGGATGATAAATGACCCTGAGAAGCAGCAGATTCTGCTCTCAGAACAACACAGTCCTTGACTGGATTGGAAAAATTTACAGAGGTCATATTTTTTTATGTACTTTGACAGTTTTTGTACATGAGGTGTGAAGATGTTTTTGTGATCTTTAAAACCTCATCAGCATATATGTTTGAAATACCATGTTATATCCCAAGCTTAAACAAAACTAAATTGTGAATGCCAGGCACAGTGCAATGCCTGTGTGTCACCCAGCTTTATGAATGAAGCTTGTTTGGTGTGTCTGTGACATTTTGCAAGTGTTCCAGAATGTTTGGTCTGCATTTCAAAACAACAGCAAAACCACTCAAACACTTCATGTTTAGAGGCTTTTCCACAAACATTTCTGTAAATCCCTTATTTTGATTGCACAATCTGAGGTTACTGCTGTCCAGTTCCCCAGAGCAGCATTGCTGTGAGGATGAGATCCACATCACTGTCTGGAAGGAAGGTGGTTCTGATATACTGAGAAGTGTTTGATTTTCCTGAACGTGGATATTGAAGGAGAAAAGTGTCTATGGCAGCTTTCGTAGACATAACGAGGAGCAAGCATTCGTGCTACTTCTGTGGCTTTTAAATAATGTATTTCTGCACTGGCTCAGGTTGCTGGGATGAAAAGGCAGCCGTACAAACGGCAGCAGTGTCTCCTGCTGGTGTGAGCACACACTGCAAACGGGTTTGCAGATGGGAACTTGGGTGGGGACAAGCTGAGGCTTTCCCTGCAGCAGGTGACAGGTATTTCTCCTTCTGTGTTGTGTATAGTTGAACACACAGAATCGAGTAATCTCTCTGCAGAGGTGACTTTAGGCATGCATTTTAAAATGAGGATTTATGTCCAAAACTACAGCTGTTTCAAGCTTCTGAAATGGAATGAGCTAACAAAGGAAATGTTCCAGAGAAGTGGGGAAGTAAAGCAAAATGTATACAGCATTGTGTTTCTGTTTTGCAGATACCTTCTGGAGCTTCCTCCAGGCCCATCAGTCCTTTATCCTCTGCCACTCAGGGGACCCCCATCTCAAGAGGCAGCAGCTTTCTTCCAGTTGATTTTACCATCCCTGCCAGTCCCCTTGGCTGCCTGGACACCTCAGCAGCCAGGCACAGGATTGCCATCAACCCTCGGAAACAGAGAGGCTTTACTAACAAGCATCAGCACCAGGTAGGTGTTTTCTGGAAAAGAACCACTGAGCAGAAGGAAATGAGTGTAGTTTTTAATTATTATTTTAAATATTTTAAATATTTCTTTTTTTCTTTCCTACCCCTGTTTCTTTACTTCTTCTATTGGAAGAAGGGAAAACAATCTTTTGCACCAACCAACCAACCAACCAAAAAAAGCTCTGAATACTTCAATATCATGAAAACTGAACAAAAGTGCAATTTTTGGTTTTCATTAGTTAGCCAAAAATTGTGGGTTATAAAATGTCCGTTTTAAGTAGGTTTAAGTCTATTTTTACAAATCTAGTTCTTAACTGGAATAATACATTACTCACAGTGCTGGCAGATTACAGGATGGAGGTTTTGTGTCTGTGATTTGAGTATTCATAGAAATGTGTATAAAGTACAATTTTTTGTGTGTGATTCTTCAGTTAAAGCATCTTCACTTCTTTAGGTGGAACAGCTGGAAAATGAAGCATGTCTTCCTGCAGCTCCAGAAAGGAAGAGAAATTCAACAGAATTACTTCAGAGTGGTAAACATAAAAGCAATCAGGAAGGTAATGAAGACACAGGTACTAATACTTTGGGTGCTTGAACTCTTCTGTATAACACTGACAGGACCTGTTTGAATTTTTAAGTCCTTTCAAACTAGGCATCATTTGCTTCTATAACATAAGATCAATCCTGGCTGCTAAATTGTTGTGATGGAAAAAGTCAAGTATATTCAACAAAGTGATGCTGAAATGGTGAATTTTGAGGGCAGCATTAAAAAAAAAAACCCATGAGGTGAAAGCACCATGTTCAGAAGCCACCATCTTACACAGCTGGCTGACCTCAATGAATGTGAAACTGAGTTCCTTGACACTCAGAAAAACCTTAACCTTTGCATTGTATGTTGTGTGTGTCAGGTGACTTTGATTGGCTTCTGTTTTGGATCTTCCTTTGCCACTCAATCAGAGAGAATTTTCCCAATCATTGTTGATGGCTTTTCTAGGCACACACATGGGAAATCTGGCTAGTGGTCTTACAACTAAGGGTATCCACATGAAACAACTAAACAACAACTAAAGTGGTACACCTGAAACAGACAGCAACTTTCAGTCATTCCCTGTTTTAGGTATGTTCAAACTAAAACTTTATTAGTCTCTCACATGGACAGCCCACTTCTAAATAGGCTCTGAACAGGCTTTTTTATCAGTCAGCAGTACCCAGACATGAGACATTCTTGTTAAAGGACTACACTATCTGGAATGCGTACAGATAGTGTCTGAATTATAACCTTTAAGTGCACATTCTTTTCCTCTGTTTAATATAGGATTATCAGACCAGCTGGGACACTGTGAAAAGGGAGGTGGTTTTAAGGAGACACCAGGTGTAAAAACTCCCACTGATGCTGCCCCTGACTCTTGTGATTCCACAGTTGTGGTAGAAGACCCCTGTGCTTTGCTGCAAGAAGATGGGTGCCTTCCTGGTGTGGACCATCAGTGTAAAGGAGCCACACTCCTTCTGAGGCCTGAGCCTTCTCCAGTAAACCTGGAAGAACACCACAGTGCAAAAGTGTTGTACCTTGCAGATGAGTCTGCTAATGAATCAAAATTGCATCCACAAAATACTGGTGCTGAAGTGCCTGCACTTCCAGAATTGCAACAACTTGAAGGAGAAGTTGTTGTGTCTCCAGACATACCAGCAGCTGACTTGTTTAGCAGTGGTGTGGAAACAGTGGGCATGGACATACTGCCAGATGTTGCGCAAAGTTCCTCAGTAAATTCTGTGGATCTAAACATTAAAGTCCAGGAAAAAGGGGATCCACTGTTTACTGGCAAAGAAGAACTCTGCTTTGGTACTACTGGGAATCATTCCAACCATGCTGTCTCAGATACTGCACTGAGCACTCCACAAGTTGTAGTAGCTGACTCTAAGTCTTGTTCTGACATCAAGACAGTGGCTGTTTTGAAGTCTGGAAAGAGTTCAGTAGCAAAAAACGACGAAGAAACTTGTGAAATTATGGAATTTCAGTTATCCAAGTACAGTGTAGAAAATAAAATAGACACTGATGCATCTGTCTCAAAAGCAGTTTGTGTGGTACCTTGCAGTAAATTGGAAGTATGTTTTGAAGGAGAAATTGTTCCTGTTTCAAAGGGTTACCAAGGCAGTCAACAGGCCAATGCACCAAACGTTTCTGAAAAACTTTCCATTGGGTGTCTTGCCTCTTCAAGTTTGGCTGGCTTGAGGAGTAATATATCTTCTGATGCTGACAGTAAGGAGTGCCAGATAGGCAGTACAGCTTCCCACAGGAAAACAGCAGAAGGCAATCAATCACCAGATAAAAATGTAAAAAGTCCACTGAAGTCTGCTTCTGCTAAACCAGTCAGATTTACCATTGCACCAGCATGGCAAAGATCTCTCTCAGGGGGTTCAAATGCAAAAGAAGATTCCTATTCCAGAAGTTCTCCAACATCCCCTATAAGACCAGAGTTCTTTGAAGGAATGGCAAAAGAACACCCCCGTTTTGGTGCAGTTATGCAGGAATCAGCAAAAACCAACTCAGATAGATTTGATCGAGATTGTAAGGACAGAGATCTGCATTTGAATTCTTCCACGGAGTGGGCTGACCATGAAACACAAAACTTTGAGAGCCCATTTGGGGTCAGACTAAGAAGAACATCATCTTTACTAAAATACCAGAATGAAAACCATGTAGAGCCTCCAAAGTTGATCCCCTCAGCTGCTCCAATTGCTTCTTCTGCTTCAGTCAAGGAGGATCAGAAATTGATGGACACTGGGAAGCCACCTCGAAGCCTTCCTGTTAACACAAAATCAGTTGTTAAAAAAACAGATCTAGAAGACAAAAATCCAGCCAAGGCAAGATCAGAAGAAGTGGCAAAGAAGCAAAATAGTTACAAACCTTCAGGTATTTATGCTGTATTTGTATCCAAACATTTTGGAAAACAATGGTCATGTAAAGAACCTTGACAGAGTGGCACAAAAAAAAAAAAATCCTCTTGGCTAAGAACTAAATTTAGTCTTGAATTCATCACCATTATAATTTAATTGGCTTGATGATTTGGCCAGTGAAGAGAATTCTTGGTTTATCTTAATGATGGGTGCATTCCATCAAGAATAACAACATAATAATAGCTTAAATGCCTCTGAAACATTTCTGGTACAAGGTATTTGTGCATATAGTTGGAATTTTAACACAGCTTTTTAAAACTTGCTGCAGTTTTGTTGTTAAAAATTCAGACTGCAGCTGCTCAAACCTTGACTAGGAATTGCATTTAGGTGTGATTATTTTTTTAACAATGATTTAATTTTAAATATTTTAAAAATTACAAAGAAACTTGTATTTCACTGCCAATATGAAAAAAATCATTAATGTAGTACTCATTTAATCTGCAATGGAAGGACGTTGTTTCAAAGGCAAAATCCAGTTTACAATGATCTCAGTGGGACATCTGCCATTGACTTAGACAGACACACAGTTGGGTTAAAAACTCTAGAATAAACAGAAAAAGCAGTTATTGCCAAAGTCGAAGTATCAGGGAAGGTAATTTTATTGCCACCATGTTCAAATGGTTAGAGATGCTGAAGGATTTAAAACATGAACCACTAGCTTTAGGCTGACTTGACCTAAATCCCTTCTTTACTTCAAAAATGCTTCTTTTGTAGAAAAAGTCTCTCCGTATTTGGAAACTGCTTCCTCTGAACCAGCTTGGGTCTCCATGGCAAAGCTGAAACAAAAGGGTTTCCAGGACCATCCTCTTGCCAAGGAATATAAAGATGAAGACAAAGCTTTGACCAAAGTGGATCAAGGGGAGGTAGAGTACCAAGTAATGTTGCATGGGTGTGAATCCTGCCCTAGTTCCCCTGGGTACTTTTGCAAACTGTTCAATATTGTCTTTATGGGAGGTGTGTTGTGAGCACTACTCAAAGAGAGCTTTGCAGGCCTGGCCTCTAAAACACTGAGACAGAAAACTGATGCAAGTGAGCAAACACCTGGGACTACACTATCACAGGGATTAGTTTCAGAGCTGGATTGTGCTATTTGTTCCTTTGCACTGCTCAAACCTGAGCCTTTCAGAGCTTTCTTACTGCCCAGAGCATATTTATGTAGCTGTTTTGAGTTGCATTAGCTTCCTCACTTCCTTCTCCCTCCCTCCTACAGGATGTTCCCAACCATCCTTGCCTGGTTTGCTGCATCCCCACAGCCAGGTTTGAGAGGTTGCCAGGGTGAGCTTTATCAGTGCCCACTGCTGACAGTCAGTAGCTTTTCTTTCTTTTCTCCTCACGCTGCAGCAAGAGATCTGTGCTAGTGAGAACACACTGAAGAAGAATATGCCTTCCATCTCTCAGGACAAGAAAACACAAACGAAGACCGGTGTGTCTGCAGCAGCAGGTAGTCTTTTTCTTTACATGGTGACCACAGTTTGCACCAGTAAGTGGTGCTGGTGGTAGGTGATGGGGGAAGAGTGACACCATTTTCATAATCAGCACACTTTATGACCTGTTCCTATTCAGACCATGGGTTTTGTATCAGTCAACATAATGGCTTGTTTACTCAGCACAGAAAGCAAGTGAGGAACTCTTATCTCCACTGCCAGTTCATGAAATGCCGTATAAACAGTCTGGTGATTTATTACTGGCCAAGATCAGTACTAAAGAATAGCAGTTAAAGTTGGAGAATGTCCAGAAGAGAGCAGGAGAAAAGGTCAAGTCTTCTAGATCTCCAGTCAGCCAGGAAATACTGATAGGAGTTGTTTAGTCTAGAAAGGACAGCTAAATTTTCTGCAGAGGATAAGACTAGTCTTTATGGCCAGCATGAACTTAAAAGGCACCAGGGGATGTTTAGCTTAGATGTTTGTTAGGAAATACTTTCTAACAAGAAGAGCAGTGTGGTGCAGAAGAGTGTGGCTTGCATATGGAGAGAGTGTAGTTTCCATGGCCAGGTGTGTTGAATAGATAAACATATATCAAGAATATTTTAGGTAGAGTCAGTTTCACCCTCAGGTAAAGACAGAGGCTAGATGGTCCCTCTCCTGAACACTTAGCTGTGTTTCTCTATATTAAAGATGCAGGGGAAGAGTGTGACTCACTTGGTGACTCACATTACCTCTTCCAAGCTTCTGCTTACTCAGTGTGGTGCCAAACCTCAGGGACATGCTCCAGCTAGACACAGATAAGCCAATCCTTCAGCTATAAAAGCATATTTTGCTATTGAAAGCTATTGATTGCAGATACTGCCTGAGTAGATAAGAAATGCACCACTGTGTCAGACATCTGGCACTGGATGCAGATTCCTGTAGCTGATGCAGTAAGAGATGCAGTCTAGATAGAGCCCATGCACCTGGCCCCTTTCTTTCCCTGTGTAATCCAGCAGCACCCAGAGCTGTTGTACTACAAATGTTTGAGAGCAGCTCTGTGCTGCTCCCTGTAGGAGTTATTGCTACAGCTATTAACCATTTCTGAATCTACAGGTTCTACAAAATTAGCTTTCTCCCTTACTCCAGTAAGTTACTTGCCCAGGATGTTTGCACCTACACAGAGGCTGTGATGTCTGTTGCAGCTAATTTTGTGTGTGTATGTGTGATTAAAACACCACACCTTTTAAAAAGGATTCTGCTACACCCAGCCTTGTCTTACGGTTTTGGATGCAAAGTGAGAGATGAGACATAAACAGGCCAAGATTCTTGCTCACATGAGGTCTTTCTCTGGAAGGCTGGTTTTCTGGATTTCTGGATTTCTATTCATTGCATTATCCTAGCTTTGGAAGCCCAGCAGCCTTTGGTCAAAATTCACACCACAAAATACTCGTTTATTAGAACTTGAAATCTTTGTGGTGTTTATGGCAGAATTACAAGTTTTTGTGTGCCACCTCTACCCCAGAATTGGCCTAGTTTCCCAACTGTTTCCTCTCCTCCAGAGGTAGCATTTATAGGCATATTCTGGTGTCCCACCACTTGAGCATCACAGAAAGTTCTGACCAGTCCTGATCTTTAACCAGAACACTGCTTTTCTGCTGCTCAGAAAGCCAGACCCTATTCTTTAGAAAGTGCTCAGCACTGCCTACACATGAGTAGGAAATTTGAAATCCCAAATGTAAACTCTTCTGTTCTCTGATTTGGTTCCCATTGGTCCAACCAGGACTTTGTCTAGTTCAAAATGCTGGTGCTGGGAAGGATGTAGTGCTAATATCCAGATTAGTTATTTATTTGGATTGTTGTGCTTACTATGAAAAAGGTCTTCTCCCAAAATGTGGAAATTAATTTTCAAAATCAAAATTTCAGTAGCACTTGAATTCCTACCTCGTCTTAGATACTTCTGAAAATTTCTTGTGTATTTAGAGGAGCAGCCTGGTTAATGGACAGTATCCTTCCTCTAGTATTCTTAAGTACAGTTTGCCTCCTGCAAGAACTACCAACCAGCTAAAACTTTTAAAACGCCAAAAACCTCCTGAGTGAATATAGGGAACTACTTTATCTCTGCTCATGGAGCGTGGCTAGTGGAGCTGATGGATATTTTCCATTGATTTCAGTGCAAGCAAGATCAAGCCTCTTGTACTTAACATGGCTTAGACATTAATTCTGAAAAATTTCTGTAGGAGAAGGGATCGGGCCGGCGCGAGATTCCCAGAGACAGGGATGCTCTTTAAGACACGTGGTTTATTGTCGTGAGGACAAACAGCCTGACCAGCACCGGCTGAAGCGTGGTTCCATAAAGAGGCCAAATTTCCTGTTACCTTACATTTTATCTCCTTCTGTGTTGAATAATCTTGTTAACACCAACCTACAAAATCTACATACAACCTATGAGAGCTACTATATTACCATACTATTCTACATTCTAAAAAACCTTTCTCCTGCCACCTTGGCAGGGCCCATCCCCCTGGTATCCCTTTGTCTTTGAGGAGTGTTGCTCAACCATCAGGCATCCAGCCTTCAGATAGCTTAATCACTGTTTTCCTGCTTGGCATTCTACAACTCAAAGCATGCTTTCAACTCCATTTCATTTACAGGTTTTATACTTTCAGAATCCCTCGCTAGGAAATCATATCTGCAAGGCCTTCCAGCCTCATCCTCCCCAACAGAAAGAGATAAGGAACACTACTCCACCAGGTTTTAACACCTGGGCCATTATCAGAAAGCATTCAGGCCCCTCCCCCTGCAGTTACAAGAGACAAAAAAAAACAACGTACATTTCCCAAACTGCTTTCAACAGATGAAATAGAATACACATTTTTTTTGGTTCCATAACCCAAGACAATCTCTCACAGAGAAACAACTCTGCAATCATCTGTTCCTTTTTTTGCTTGTGCTGTGTTGCTTTGCTCAGAGCAGAAGCTCTCTTGCTTTTCTGGTTTCCCAGAAAGAAACAAGCTTCTGCAGAACAGATTGTCCTTTTTTTACCAAGGCAAAGATGTTCTGCTGTACGTAGATACTTCAGTGTGTGCAGAAGTTAGAAACATGCCCTTCTGGTTTGTTGCTACTTTTGCATGTAAATGCTGCTCTACTGAACTAAAAGCTGCTTTTTCAACACACACTACTGACTGGACTCAACTCGCAGAGAGAAACAACTCTGCAATCATCT
>VZUI01035148.1:0-19581 GCA_013401135.1 Cettia cetti | reverse complement strand
GAGCCTGAAGCCCCCAGAGGGTCAGTCCTACACTGGATTCCTCAGAGGAAGACTGGACCCATCTCGCCATCACTGGACTTTTCTACGGGATCATCTCTACTCCACAGAGCTGCATCTGTTACTCCAGAAGGATTCTTCTGGACTGCTTCTAACACCCTCACCAACAGGGTGTCAGGTCACATCCCTGACTCTGTCAGGGTTTTTTTTTTAGTTTTTTTCCCTGTTTGTTTTGTTTGCTTGTTTTTTTTCTGTACTACTACATTTGTTTATTTTAATAAACTGCTATTCCTATTCCCAAATCTTTGCCTGAAAGCCCTTAATTGCAAATTTATAGTAATTCGGAGGGAAGGGGCAGTTACATTCTCCATTCCAGGGAAAACTCCAGTTTTCCCTGGCAGATACCTGTCTCTCTAAACTGGGACAAAAGGAAAAAAAGAAATAGGAAAAAAAAAATCAGTGAAAACAAGGGCCTTTCCAGCCCCCTTTGTGTCCTGAAGTATTGTAGAAGTAATTTTTCTCTCCCCTATAGTGTAAACCTGGATAGAGTTTCTTTACTCTCTCTGGTCACCCTTCCTTTTTTTTTTTTTTTTTTTTTTTAATTTTTATTATTTTTTTTTACAAGGGAGTTGCAAACAGAAAAAAACCAACATTGCCCCTGTGTTTTTCTCTATTTAGACCTAAAATCCCACCATGTTGTATATGAAAATATCAACACATCTCTGCTGTAAACTCCACACTCAGGAATGTTCTCTGAATTTGTTATGCTTGAGTCATGAAAAGATAAACATAGAATCACTGAAAAAATAGGACTGGAAGGGATTTCAGAAAAGTCATCCAATTGCAACCCTTTGCCCTAAGCCAAGAACATATTCCAGGGTTTTAAAATCCATATATCCTCATCTATTAAGCCAGACTTGTAAACTACCAAAAGGGAAAAGTAAAGCTTTTTTCTGCAGATAATGCAGAATAGGGAAGAGCACAGTTGCCAAGTTTAAATACATTTTATTTTGACACGTCTTTGGTAAAGAAATGCAAGAATCTAAAAAAGGTGATGGATACAAACTGCTGTTTCCAGGCTGTCTTGCCTACTACCCTCATTGTAAACATCACCAATTTCCTAATGAAAAAGAAAATAATTGACTTTTAAAGCTGTATCTATCAAGTTGATCTGTCTACATTTTCATTACATTATTACTTCTTCTGACTACCTCTACTGTGTATTTCTGGCTACCTGAATACCAAGTTAATACAGGAAAATATTCCTTAGCATGTAACTGATGTAACACTCTGTCTCCAGAAAAGCTAGAAGATTTCTTGAAATGCAAATGTCCTTTCAGAAGCACAGAGGCTATAGACCTCAACACTCATCTTCTACTTCCCTGATCCCTATATTCCTGCAGGAGAGGAGTTTCCGGAGGATTACTATTTCCGGGTAGTCCCTTCTCCCTCTCTCCTGAGATATAATTTGGTAATTTTGACTCTGAGTATCTACAAAATATTACACTTGTTTCTCCTTAAAGCATCCAGAAAAATATATTTCTTAACTTCCCTAGGTAACTCCTTTAATTGATCACCCATTCTTAGTGTAAAAAGTTTCACCCAGCCTCTCACCTGATCTTTTTCTTTCCTTTTAAACTGGATGTTTCTTTTAATTTTCCCCAAGTAGAGGTCATGCAGAATGGTTTGTTGCTGTCTCTTATGTGAATATTTTAGTTCTGAAAACCAGCTACTCCACATCTCCCTTCAGCCTTATATTGCTAAGGAGAACACCGCTAATTCACTCAATCTTCCCTCGGAGGCCCTGTTTCATAGATCTGTTCTCACTCCTTGTGTTCCCTCCTCCAGTTTGCAAAAAACATCCCTGCACTCCTTTGCCCACACTATGACACCGAGGCTGTCAGCCCTGTCCTCACAAGTGCCCAGGTATTATTTCCTTCTACCTCCAACATGTGATCTTCCTTTGAAGAGATATTTTAACTAGAAGTGCCTTCCCCTCATCCATCCTCCCCAACAGCACAGCTGATGCAGACTCAGTCTGTGATCTCTGCATCGCTGTTACCCAACTTTTCTTTGTTCACTTTTTTTTTTTAATTTTAAAATAGTACATTGCAATTGCTCTTACTGGATTTCATCTTGCTGATACCATGCACTTCCTGCAATGTATCAAAATCATATTTAATTTTAAACCCATTACCCATCATGCTCGCAGCCCTTCCCAGCCCCATACTATTTGGATAGGCACAACATCTCCATTTTATCATCTAAGTCATTAAACAAGACATTATCTCCCTGCTACAGTTGACTGTCATGACATCACTCGCAACTTATTTCCAGAATAAGAGAGCAAATAGGTTCACAGGCCCTAATTTTGCAACATGCTCCACTATACAGTTTATGTGAATGCCCTACAGCACTGTGTCAGGAATCAGTCACATTTTCTGTTTCTCTTGCACCCAGAAAACTGTGTACGCTGTCAAGAAAAAGCTTTAGATTATATCTGGTATTATTATTTATTTAGGGCTTCAGCCAAGGCCTGTGGAAGGCTGCAAAGAGTTTTGGAATGATCAAACTACCAGGTACTGCGGTTACTGGTTTGGTCTTTGGAGTGGTTTTTGGTCTTTGGTCTTTGGAGAGATTTTGGTTTATTTGCCTCTTTGTGTTTCCTATATGCTCAAGTCCATTTTTTTTCTGCAGCTGAATTCAGAAAACTGAAACATTCTTTGCACTTGAGACTCAAAAGGAAAGCTCAAGATAAAACTTCAGGCAGGTCCATCAGGAATTTCAGTCCTTGTGGAACATCTCTCTTCTTCCTCACTCTTCAAAATCTTACCGTTGCTGTCAATACCAGCCTGTAGTTCATGTTGCTGCTATGTTGAGTTCAGTTCCAATTTTCTACCTTCTGTTCACACATCCTTCCCACTGGATGGTAATGTAAGCCTCAGCCACCTGTATGTGAGTGTACACACAGCCACACAAGAAGATCCAGAAAGCAAAGACAAATTTGAGAGGGAGGAAATTATCAAAGATGTCATTAACCAGCCCAGCTTCCTGAGTTATACCACTGAGAGTAAAAATTACCTTACAGCTATTGCAACTGAAACACTCTCAGGCTTCTAAATTCCCCTAGCAATTCTCCTAGGACCTGGATTGAAAAAGTCACAGCACCCAAGTAATGACATCCTGATCTTCCACCACCAAAATCAGCAAGAAAAGTGTCAGAAGTAGATTGTGTGGGTTGATACTGTCACTTTCAGAGACAGGTAGCCAAACACTCACCCTGAAACCTCTCTATGTCCACAAAGTGCAGGACAAAAAAGTAAATAAATGTCCAACCCAAAACCAAGCAGGAATCAGTGATCTTTCACACAGTGAGTGCTCCTGTTCTACAGAAGCAGAAAGACATTTGGTCTCTATCCCTCAGCTGCCTGAAAATTCATCTGTTCATCCCTGTGTTCTCCTGGTCTTCCTGATTCCAGTCACTCAAATACAGACCCCAGACTCAGCAGTCTGTCACAAAATTGTGTATCTGTATTTCCCTGCGGCCCCCATCACTTTGATCCAATTACATTTTGGTGCCTAGATAAGAAGCATCAGCAGGAATTGGTTTCTAATTCTGCCACTTGTGACAGAACTGTTATTTACCGCATTGTGTACAGCAAAGCAGCCTTGCTTTGTAGCAGATCCTTTTTACGATGATCTACGACAAGCTTTACCTAAGAGGACTAAATTCTTGTTCTGTGGCCTTTCTTCACGATCTGAAAGAATATTGGCACTTGCTATGTCTAAAATAAGTTCCATAATGGCAGCAAAACTGCCATTCACATTCAGTATGCTGAAAATATCAGACAAATGGCAGGCTTGGCTCATGTTAACAAGCTTTGCACTTCTTGTGTTCATTTCATCTGTGACAAAATTCAGCATTTACAAGCCATTAAGGCTGCATTGTGCAAGTCAGAAATGCAGACAGATATTCTGAGAGAATTTTAATCATGTAAGCACTGTACAAAACATTTGGATATTATATGCTCAGATTTATTTATTTATTTTTCTTTTCCTTACAAGACATTCACACAGATAAAATAACAAATTCTAAGAGACCAGCTTTTATGTATGCTCATGAAAATAGGTGTTTGAAGGTGGCAGGATTGATGCTGCTAACAGGGATCACACCAAGCCAAAAGGTCATATCCTAAAGCAGAAAGGAAAAGACATGTTTTCAAGCTCCAGAAATTTACAAATGGTGCAAGAGGCCTTTAGAGCAGCAGGAGCCCACACAAGCTGTCGCTGGATAAGTCACTCTTTAATTGATATTCAGAACAAAACTCACCTGAAGTGAACATAGACATTGTCTCCTCTTGCTTTTATTGTTCTTGTTACCTGTTCAGTGTGGTGATAGGAAGTACCAGCACTTCCTTCCCGTGGTGGTGGGGAATGGGGCAGCAATTCAATATTTCAGGGCATTTCACAGAAGAACAACACAGCAGAAACTTCAAAACTGTTCACAGAGCCAAAATATAGGGAAAGCAACTGAGGGGTCAGGAGGAGCTACACACAAGGTTACTCAGTACATCTCAGCCTCCCAGCTGCCTGCTCCTCTGTGAACTTTTCAGCTCTTTAATACTGCACTCACAAAAAACATGGGAAAGGAGAGAGGAGTGCAAGGTGAGTAGAAAAACGTCTTGTCTCCTGCCATCCCTCTTCATTCCTATAAAATTTTACTTTTACAAAAAGCAAGGCTTCACCTCTGTTTTAATCTATTATCATACAGAACACATGGAGGTGACATCCTCTGGTGTATAATGAAGGGATGAAAATGAAAGAGGAAAGGATCATGGCTTCATGCTGGCTTCATTTCTGCCACTTCAAGTTTTCTGTGGGTTTCTGGGCCTGCCAGTTAAAGACAGAGTTATTTCTGAAAACTTGATTTCGGAAAGTCAGAAACAAGAGGAACAGCTTTTTCATGGTAGTAATATTTGAAATTCAAAGCAAACAGAAGGTGCTTGGTGAAACGTAAGAGAAAAAGAGAGAATCTTTCATGGTATCTTGAATTTTCATGCTTCAGAAACACTAAACCCTCTCTGAAAAAGCAAAATCAAAGCGTTCTCAAAATCCACAGCTAAAAGTTTTTCTCAAAAAGAAAAAAAATGGCCAACACTAGAAAGCTCACAAATTTGTCTAGTTTTCATATCCTTTTCATTTCAACAAAAAAAAAAAAAAAAAGTAAGTAAGCTTCAGAAAAATCTTGGTTTTCAGACCTCTCAATCTCTTGCCCAAAAGGAAGAAGCCCTGATACAGAAAAAATTCTCAGAGAATATGTAATTCTTACAGCTTTTCTTCAAAGCTGTTAAAAGGCCAGCCACTGTATCTGTTTTGAGAGCAGAACTCCTCAGAAATGTTTTCTAGCAAAGCTTTAGTTGTTTGCTGAGCCAAAATACCTGGTTTTAACAACTTGGCAGCTGCAACAAAAGCAAGAGCCACCTTGTGTTATCAAAATTACATTTATGAGACAAATTTCTGCTTGGAATCAGAGGGACAGAAAACCAGAACTGGACCCTCGTTCTGGTGGTGAATTTTTTTTGTTTCAGGATTATGAGTGCTTTTCATCTTGAAGTCTAAGTATTTATCAGCCTTAACTGATCAATCATTACAATATCCTAGTATTATGAAGGAAATATTATGAGACTGAAACATTGTAAGTGAAGCAGAAGTGATGAGAAATTCCTTTTCTGCTATGATGTCAGAAGTTATCTCTGGTTCTTAGGTTGACATGGGTAGTAAGACAAAGAGACATATTCTGTCTGTTGTGGGAATATGTATTTTTTTTGTTCCTGTTGAAGCACTCCAGCATTTCTTCATAGAACTGCATTTAGCCAATGGCATTGGTTATAGCAGGTGTTAGTTTCATCTTCATTTTCTTTACATTGGATGATTTTTTACTATAACGATTCCTAAGAAGTCTGTTCACATTATGACAAATGTCAGTGAACATCCATGAGTCACTGCTCATTTGCTCAGGCCAGTGGCCTCTGGCTGTCTCAGCTTCTGACATATTAGCCACATGAAAATATATGTTCCCACTCCTAGTGCATTTTTAGGAATACATTTTTGCCTGATTCTTGTGGTTAACAATAGAACAGCTCCTTCAGGACTTTCATGAAAATCATGGGAATTGCAGAAGGAAAGTTTTTCATATGGAAGTGTATTTCAACCCTCCTACTTTGGTTCTGAAAAAAAAAGCCTGAAGAAAGACAAATATAGCCAAGATATTCAAAAAACATATCTGAAATTAACAGTAAGATTTTTTTTTTGTATGTATAGCCAAAGGGGTAAGAAAATAAAGATGGTAAATCTGTGGATTTACTTATAATTTCATTCAAGAGACTGGTTCTGAAACAATGGAAAGAAGCTGCATCATATTTTTTAGTTTCCATTCTGTCTGAAAATCCTGTCTTAAGAATCAGGTTGAAAGAATACAAGAAGTTCTAACTTGCTTGCAAAGTTGTTGTAAATTCACAGTCCAGTTTTTACACTTAAGTCAGGCATGTTCAGGGTATTTATTTAAATAGACTCTAAAGAGTTAGATGCTTCTATTGTGTTTTTGCCTCAGCATGAAATCTGAATGAAGTGGCACATCAGTGGTCAGAAGCTATTGAATTTAACCAAAGCATCTGCCCAAAAAACTTCCAGCAAATACTGTCAGAAAACTTCCAAAATCACCACAGCCTTAGTTACCTTTGTTTTCCTTGATTCTTCAGAGTATGTAGTTCGGAGGTCGTAAAGACGTATGGTCAACACTCTCTTCTTGGTTTCCTTCAAACAACACCAGTCTCTGTCTTGTGCCCAGTCTGGCATTTGACCTTTCACAACATGGAAAAGATGACAAATAACTTCCACTGTTTTCTATCTTAATGTCAGAATTTAATGGTTTTTGGTTTATTCTTTCATGTATTGCCATCACACTTCGTTTCACCTGATCATGACAGTATATACTGAGCTACTGTTCGTAGGCATGCAGTTTGTGGTGATTGGGAATGAGGCTGCAGCTGAGCCTCACTGGTAGTGGGCTACAAGTGTGTAAGACAGGTGAACAGTATTGAAGGCAAAGGAACAAGGAATGCTGGTGTGTAGTGACCTATCACAAAAGGGCACACGGGTGTAATGCATTGTAGAAAGAAGGGCATATAAAGTTGTACTGGAGAACAATAAAGTGCTGACGCCTGAAGCCTTCTTTGGTGTCAGTTGTACCTCTGTCAGCCTTTTTTTCCATTTGATTTGTTATGAACACAGAAAAGTTTTCTTCACTCCAAGTACACTTGATACATTAGGCATTTAAAAGTATTCTAAAGTGTAAGAAAGGCATTTGATTCTAATAATAGATGTCCCAGAGATCCAGGATTTGTTGTTCAGTTTAATTTTACTGGGTTCACCATAAAGAATATAGGGCGGGGAAACAGCAGACACAAAATTTAAATCCAAATCTGGATGTGAACTGAAGTTCCTTGTTAACTTTTGCTGTGATTTCTTATTTCTAAGTAAAACTCTGACACAAATGTTGCCACCATATGCTTCCAATTGCTCATGCCAAGCTGGACCCTGAATTACCCACACAGGCATGATGAGCAACGTTTCCACCAGTTTAGAGACTGTCGTGGAACTTCAAAAAAGTTGTATTTAATTTGCATTAGAATATATTTTCCAAGCAGATCCTGGATTTACCTACCCCCACAAATGGAGATGTTTGATTAGCACTGGCAAGGAGAGTGGCAGAACCCCCTTTCCTACCAGCCTGGATCATGTGGTGGAGCAGGATCATGATAAGGAAGTTATGGAAACAAAAGAGGTTCCCTTGTCACACCACAGAAGCATACAGCTCTCATTTCCAAATCCTTATGGCTGCCCAAGTGAGATTCAAGAGCCTAAAGGAAGTCATGAGATCTCAGCACTGTCACAATCTTTTTTGTAGTCAAAGAAGAAAAGACTGATCCATCTGGCTGAAATATTGTATAGGAACTAGACTTCACATGTAGATGTACTGCTTTATTGTGAGGAATTTACTTATTTTCTAACCAGGATGTTCTCAGCTAGTTCAGATATCAGGAACATATATGTAACTGGCTATTTCATGCCCCACTTATTTAGATTTTACTAAAAAATTATCAGGATAATGGTATGCCATTCAAGCAAGGAGGAAAAGAAATGCATGGTTCTGTGCAAAATGCAAAAACAATATTGAATTACTGCACATCCAAATATACACTTTCTGGGAGAGAAAATGGAATTATTAAGTTAGAATCATTATTCAAGAATGAAAAAGAAACAAGAAAAGAAAAAACTGAATTCACTATAGGTGAATTTTCAAAATTACTGTTGTTTTAGTATTGTCATTAACAAGAGAGGTCTGTTTTTTCCTGTTGTGGATAGTGTTCCAGCTGTATGAGGCATCAGTTAAACCAGAGGAGTGTGACAGTTACCTACAAGTCTGTTATTCCATGTTTTCCTTAACCTGCTGCTGGTGTTGGCAGGGTTACATGATCTGAAATATCTCCTTGCTTTCCCATTCAAGGATCTGTATGAAGCTGATAGGAATAGTCTCAGTTTCTCACTAATGCCAGTTTTGATCCTTTTGTTTCCTGTACTAGGCCTGTCCAAATGCACTGGTCACCCAGGACTTAGGGAAGCTCTACCACCAATAAGAGCTTCCAGCATGCAGCCCTTCCTGCTCTTCTGTGCTGTATGATAAGTGCAACTTGAACCACAAAATCTGAGAACACCAGAGAATCAGAGAATCCTGGAGTCACTGAGTTTGGAGAGAACTTTCAGTTCACTGAGTCCAACTGTGAATGCAGCAGTAGCACCAGGCATGCCACTAAACCATGTCTCCAAAGACCACATCCACCTGTCTTTTAAATCCTTCCAGGATATTTAAAGCCCTCCCCAGGACTCCATTCATTTTGGTGTCACCTTCTTCAGGTGTCAGCATCAGAGATGGGGTTTATGAAGTTCAGCTCTTCATTCTTCTCACCTGCAGCCTCTTACTACACTTGGCAGAGCACTAGTCTGCAGCACTAACCAGGACTCGTGTTTGCACATGGTTCTGCCTTTCTCATCTCAAAAACCTTTCCTTGGTGTGCTTCAGAGAAAGTATCTTATGAGTTAGGATCATTCTATATACTGTTTAACCTTGTTAGCAAGCCTACTGCTTGCTAAGAGCTGAACAGACACAAATGTTTGACATTAAAATATTACACTCGAAGACAGCGTAGATTTTTCTTATGTGCGCTAGATTTTTTTGATTTGCAAATTAACATCCTGGGCAATTGTGCCTAGGCACGGACAGGAATATTTAGTAGCAATGTTACTGAGTCTCGAGTACCTGATATGGTTTAAAATACATTTGGCTGGCTATTGGCTGTCTTTCCAACCAATAGCTCAGGGAAAATTGTAGTGCATCATCACATAAGTCAATGCATTTAGATGCAATCTTATTCTTTAATGTCCTTGCTTGTTTAACTAACAACTAACTAAGGAATTTCAGTCTTTTGCTATAAAAAATGAGTGGAATTGTCCCATCACATTCCAAGAAAGTTCTAATTACTATTAATTGCATTGCCATCTACAAACTACGAGACCTTTCATAAATTGCTACAAATCACAGATGTTCATGCATACTGAATACTCTGGCTTTTGCAGGCACTATCTGAATCCAGGCAGCACTGAATGACCATAGAGGGCTCCTGCAGCCAGAGCTTTCAACATGCAGCCCTGCTGCCCACTGACCACCTTTATGAAGTGATGAGAGAAACCCTTCATTCAGCCCAAAAAGCCACCCAGTCCTCACAGTGCTCTCAACATAGAGCAGAAAACCTGTGCCAGGGAAAAAGTACAGAAGTGCATAATCTTCTAAAAAAATAAACTCATGGTACCAGGCAATGGTGGAAGATTAGGAAGGAGGGAAACATAACCCATTGTGATAATGTACTCATTTTTAATACAGAAACTGCTAATCTTAAAAGATGTTTTGCCCTCTGAAACAAGTCCCTCCTAATCTGAATACATTATAATAGCCATTACTACCATATTTGTAATACTTTCAAGCCTGTTTTCTTATCATTGTTTAAACATGTGGATCCCCTTGAACATCAAGTGAAGCACAAAGAATCCAGCATCCTCCATGAAATATCCATACAATGGGTTAGAAGAGACAAAAAACCAAAAAAACCTACAACCAAAACAGTTGTAGGGGAGAGATTATGAACCTGTGTTTATAACCACATTCTAACCAACTCAAGGAAGAATAAATGGGTCAGTAGAGAAGCAACAACAAAAGCTCTCAAAGGAAAGAGGGCAAACCTTGAGTTCATATAAACTGCAGCTTCATTGAAGTCAGTTCATTAAAGTCTGTGTTTCCAGGAGAAGATATGGCTCTGGATTTCTACTTCTTCTGGTGGGGACCATATGGCAAACCTTCACAGGACTGAGCTCTCTTCATAAATGAATGCCTTTGTCGAGCTGACTTTATGCACGAGTTTCCTGTTCGTGACTTGAGTAACATCCATGAATAATTCATGATGGAAAATTACAGATTTACAGGGCTTTTCCATCATTTTACCACCAGGCTTGTGCTCAGCACACTCAGCTGGACCGCTTCTGGAGAATTTAGTAGGCAACGCAACATGCTTCTTGTGGAAGAAGTACTAGTTTGGGTAGCACCTGATGTCTGCAATGCCTTTCTCATATAATTCCTTGAATTATGGCAACACAGTAAAGGACAAAACACTGAGAATGAAGACAAGGATGCCAGACCATTAAATCTACTGTGGGGGCAATTTGATTTACAAGCAGTTTTTAGCATGGGGAGTGCAACAAGTCATCACCCTCTAAATTATCTGAGAGATGTTTTTCACCTGCTGCCTCACATTCATGATCACCTATGGCACAGGGCAAACTGCAGCACTGCCCAGAGGGCTTCCCCTTTGCAACAGAAACCACTTGTTTCACTCAGTTAATCGCAGCAGACAGAGCGATTTTCAATGCATAGGCTTTTAATAAAAAAGCATGAGTGCTCTCCCTGCTTCTCCAGTTGCAGACCATGCCATTTCACTGGTATCCATCCCTTCTGCACTGCTAGCAAAGGCAATCAATCAATCAATCAATCAATCAATCAACTCCATCTCTGGCTACAAAAGCTCCACATACTTATTCTGAATTTTTAATTGCAACCATTTTGGTGCTTGCCTGTTTGCAAAAGAAAAATTCTAGATTTCCCAGTGTGCTATATCATGGGAAGGTCCTAATCTTATTTTTATTTTTAACTTTTTTCTTTTTTTTTTTCTTTTTAAAAATCTTTTTTTCCTTTTTTAAAATAATTTTTCTTATTTTCCTTTTGTGCGGTTTTGTTTGGTTTTGATTTTGTTGGTTTGGGGGGTTTTTTTGTTTGGTTTTTTTTTTTTTATGGTTGTGTGTTTTTTGGGGTTTTTTGGGGTATGGGTGTTTTTGTTTGATGGTTTACTTTGGTATTTTGGATTTGTTTTGTTTGGGTTTTTTGTTTGGGTGGGTGGGTGGGGTTTTTGTTGTTCGTTTGGGTTTTTTGTTTTGGTTTGTTTTGGTTTCTTTGTTGTTGTTGTTGGGTTGTTTTTGGTTGGTTTGTTGTTGGGGTTTTTTTTGGGTTTTTTTTTGTCCTCCCCTAAGATGCTGGCCTTTTCAGCAAAGATACAATTCTTCAAAATCAGTTAGTAATTTTGGATTCTCCATTTTAGTGCATCTCACATCAGATACATCAATATTACTCATTTTCTGAAATAGCTCAGTATTCAGCTTGGAAAATTGGACCTTGAGGATAACCAGTCACTAATCCTCAGTTCTTATTTTATTCCCTAGCCCCTCAGCCACGAATCTCCTTTTCGATCAGAGAGAGAGACTGGATTTGTTTCTTCAATGACATATTCATTTACTCATCAAAGGAAAAAAAGTGGTGAATCAAGACACAGGAGAAAAAAACCAAGAAGCAGCAATGAACCATGAGTCAGACTTGAGTCTGCAAGGAACTGTCTGGAGTTAGGATCCTACAAAATCCAAGCTATCACACACTGATGAAGAACACCCTCCTTTATTGCCTACAGTAATTTTTCTAAAATGATTTCAATCCAAAATTCAGTTTTGAGAAGGAGAAGGAAGTTGGTGAGTCATAAGGTTGTAATACATCAAGTTTGGCTGTGTATTTGCAGGATGATCCCACTTTCTCTTGCTGTGGATTAATGAAAGGAACAGAACTGTCCTTGACAACAGCATGTCAGGATGCTGTCACCTTTTTCACACAAGATCTTCAAAAATTATCATCTGCTTTGCATTATTTAGATGACTTAAAATAACATAGACTATTAAAAAAAAAAAACCCAAACCAAAAACCTTTCAGAGCCTGTTTTATGTCTGGCTCTGTATAATGGAGAGCCTGGAACATGATCCATCACAAAAAGCAGAAGTGTCTGCCTGAATCCGACCTTCAGGGAAGAGCTGATGCTCAGAGATCAGCACCCTTTTCCTCCATTTACCAATGTTCCACGAGGCAAAATATCAGAGAGAAAAACAGATTACATGAGATACATGGATATTAGGAGAATTCTGTGCAGTAGCTATTAGAAATTCTTCTCCCAAAACATATCTGGGAAATCGCCTGGCAGATCATCCCCAGAGGAAGCAATAGAGAGCTGACAGAGTGTTTGAAGCAGTTGATCTGAGTATTAATAGGTAGACTCCTCCTGCAGTGCCAAAGCCAGACCCAATGTGGAGAAAAGAAGGAAATTCATATGAGACTTTCTTAGAACAGGTCAAGGTATGGAGGAAACAGAAAATTCAGAAAAGTGGAAGAGATTTGGGAGTGTCCTTCAAGCTGGAGTTGTAGCAAGAACAAGGAAGGAATGAACTCTTCAGAGTTCTCAAGAAGAAAGAAAATTATAGTGATTACTTCTGAAGGCATTGTAACAGCTAATGGACCAAAACTCATGGTGAATATCATATTCTCAAAACACTTTCTGATTCTCTTTGAAGATCGTAGTCTCTCTCAGACACCATCACCATCATAGTTCTTCAAAAAGTGAATGCCAATTACAACTGTTCTGAAAGAGCTTCATGTTTATGAAATCCACTAAATCACAATTCAATGATCCCCACATTTTGCTTGCATCTATTGCAAGTGAGTGGTTCAGGTGATCAGCAATAGTAGGTTTAATATAATTTGCAAAAGCACAACAAACTTTGATGGCAAGGTTCACTCTCTTACTTACTATATATGGTGCACACAAAGAAAAACCGGAATGAAAGCAATCTACCATTATTTATGTAGATGCAACACCAGAAGAAGTTAGTATCAGAAGACCCAAATAAAATTAGATCCTCAGGTAATTACCACAGACCATGCTAAGTACTCTTTTTGACTATCCTAAGCAGCAAATTTCACCCTTAAAACAAGTTCAGTTCTGCCCACAGAAGTGTTTCTGTCAACAGATTAAAAGGACTCCACGTAAAGAAGCATCAATCTCCTTCCCTTGTTCAGAAAGTTATATTCAGAAGGAAGTTCTGTTCAGAATGTCATGTATCTGTTACAGACAAATAAAACTAGTTTATTAGTTTCCATCACCTGATGGTTTATGGTATTGAAATAGAAACGAGAGCATTATGATGATTTCCACAGCTACAGATGGAAGAAATTAGTATATTTTCTCATCCCTGTTGACAAAAGGAAAAGGAATCCATATCCTGTTCATTCACAATTCCCAAGAGAACTGAGTTCAGATAAAGGCCAAGTAGTTAATTAAAGCTCTATGCAAATTACAACATGATAAATTTCCAAACTTCCTTGTCTTGTTGTTTAGAAGAGAAAAATTCAGGAATCCTCACATATTGTTTAAAAAAAGAGAGAGATAAAAATCACACACAAATTACATGAGTGTCTCTTCAGAAGTTCACCTCAGACTGGAAAAGAAATCCCACTTCATAAGCGTTCATTATCCCGATGATTAAAATAGTTGAAACAATATTATAAGGTGATAAAACCCTACACGCTGTATAGAGGAGCAGGCAGTGGTTCAAAACTCAGGGACTTGAAAACCCTTCCTCTAAACACCTCCTCCAATGCAGTGGGATAAGAGTGTGATTGAAGTCCACAGGACTATTCATTTTCTGACTTATGGCAAAGATAATCACCTGAGTGAGCTGAGACTTCATGAAATCAGCTTTGATGTTATTTTTTGCCTATGAAATAGACATAATCCTGTCTATTTCAGGCCCTGTAAGAGCTAAATTTACTAAATAACAAAAGTGAACCTAACTCTCAAAAAACCCTAAACTTATATAAGGCATATATTTAGAAGATTTCTGACTCCAGTACTGAGCAGATCTAATCTATCCATAATTCTGCCAGCAGTACCTCTGCAGATGGTTAGAGAAGAACTAAAGCATATAGGTTGTACAGCAGTAGGACACAACACAAATCTAAACAGAAGAGATGCCCCAGACAAAAAAAGCCCAAACCAACCAAAATGTGTCTTGGGGATTTGCAAGTGTTCTGGGTGTTTTTTTCTCAGAAGTGCAATGGTTTTGCCCTCCTTTCACTTCTCTAGCTTCAGGAGCTAAAACCTCCTGGTCTTCACATGGTAACTGTGCCCTTCACCAGTATTTCTTTCCTTCCTAAAGTCAGAGAACGCAGCATCTTCTGCTCTTTCCTTGTCACTAGAACCAAACACTTCAGTTTAAAAAAGGCAATTTATGGTGGTCTAGATAAAGTTGCTTTGCATTTCATAGCTTGTCCATAAGTATTTGCTGTCCTCAAGCACTGGATAAAAAAAAAAAATCAATATTGCAGCTTTGTTAACTGGTAATATTCTCACCATTTTTTCTCACTCTCTTTTTTTTTTTTTTTGTATATTATTTCCTTTTGATTACAAGCCTCTGTTTTTTAGTATTTCACTTTGATTCTTGAACTCATGAGGGGATTCCTCTTTTTAGATTAGATGCTGAATGTTATCCCTTAGCTACACTGACACTAATTTGAAGAGAGGAAAGTGAAATTATCAGGTCTGGAATATGAAAATCATAGAACAAAAGTATTATAATATGAATCCACTACAAACTTTTCATAACTGGGAAATCCTTCCACAAACTGCCATAAACAAAAATAGGAAACTTTTAGTTTCCTAAAAAATAAAAAAAATTAAAAAGACGACAAACTAAAATCTTAACTCTTCTTTGTACTAAATCCCAGAAGGTCTGATATATTTTAAAACATTTCTCTATTATGAAATTCCAGACATTAATACTGACATTTTTCATCTGGGTGTCTGAAAGCTGACTTTTAAGTAAAAATCCTTTAACAGTTGGAAGAGGTTCTAACCATTTCAGAAGTTGTTGTGAAAAGATATGAAATTCTTTCAGGGGTTATGTATTTCAAAGTGCTACCTTGTCACACTTCCAGGTGTGTAGATTCTGATTCTAATCTCTAGGCTCAAAGTTTTCTGTTCTTTTGACAAACCCTAAACTCATAAAGTTTAATGTGTAATGTTAGCATTTGTTGCTACCAAAGCATGAACCTTATAAATCATACTTCTGCAGTCATCATTCCTCTAATTAATTTTCATATTAAATGAACCTGCTCCTATTAAATAACCCAATATCCACTGTTGCTTCTCTATAATGAAGGAAAATATCTTTGCCACCTACCCCAACAGTAACACACATCTGTCATTGGTCATTGTCATGAAAATGAGGGGAAAAATGTCTTCTGGGACACTAGAAAATTGTTTTTGAGAATCTCATTTCAGTCCTAGCAATCATGCATTGGTAAAGTCTCTTGGGAAGTAAGAGCTGCAAAAGCAACTCAAGGCACCTTTGGGAATCAGATTCTCAGTCTCTTGAACGACCCAGCACAAGGAATACTCTCTCAAGCAGTTTCTACTTGAAAATAGCAAGGAATGGGAGAAATACATTCAAGACATGCAATTTTCCCATTGGTTTCTATATTGTGAAGATCATCAAATAAGAAGAGAAGCAATGAGGCAAAGGAAAAGTACTGGAGTTTTATAGAAGACTCTAAGACAGCATGGGGAAAAATTGCTTAGATAAGCCTAACCAGGTCCCAGAATAGGCTAGAATTAAATAATATTTACATCAAGAATCAAATCTTTTGCCGTTTTGTAAGTCAGTAGGCTTGGGATTGATTTTGCTCATATACTTTTTATGGCTAACACGTGTTAGTAGACTGCAAGTATAATTTGTATCATGTATTTCAGACACAGAAATACTCCAGAACTTTTCAGGTCTACCTCACAAACCTGCAAAAATCCACTCTGCACATACTTATTGATGATTGATGGAGAGACGGGAAGACTGATTTGGTGATCAGAATTCGATTTTACTCAGATTTTCCAGAAGCTTATATACCATTTCAAGTTGGTTAATAATTTTTACTACAATGATTGGATTATACATGTTATAGTCAAACTCATGCATTTTACAAACACACTTGTTTGGAGAAGTTTGATCTCATCTCCTGTTTCCTGTAAACAGACCAAATCCCATTTTCTTTCCCTGTTAGCAGACCTAATCTCAAAGCACTGTTTGAGAACACCAGGCATTTCAGTTACTAAGCCAGCTATGCTAATTAAGTCTGTCTTGCTCTCTGTCTTGTGTATTTCTTCACATACTCATCTGTGCAACTTCACTCTCATGTCTCTTGGAGTAGAGCTAGCTCACTCAAAGTTTGCAGAGTGGCAGAAAATGGATGTATGAATTACAGACAGGACAGAAAAAGAAACATTACTGTCTGAGGGATGACTACTGATGGTGTTTGGAGGGGGCAGAAATTTTTAAGGCAAAGTGCTGAAAGATCTTAGGCTGTGGAGATGTAGACAGTGACAGAACAAGGCAAGAAAGATTAAGAAACAAGGAAAGGACACAACTCTCTGACAAGCTCAGCTGCAGCCAGCCTCTACTGTGCTTTGATATATTTACTTTTAAGTGAGAAAATAATTGCCCACCACCAGGGAGTTACTGAGTTCATCAGAGTTGGGGTATAAATAAGGAAATATTCTGAAATGCCTGTGAAAACAGTGATTGATCGATTGATTGGCTGGGTCACTCACTTGGGTTATATCACTGACCTTATTTCCACCACCGAACTGCAAAATCTACACATCAGGTTCAGGCATCTAGATGCAAAAACTGTGAACACAGAAGAATTATAGAAGAGTTTGGGCTAGAAGGGACCTTTAATGGTAATCTAGTCCCTCTGCCATGGGTAAGCATACCTACAAGTAGACCAGGTTGCTCAGACTCCTGAGAAACCTGACCTAGAAGGTTTCTAGGCATGGAATCAGCTCTCTTGGCAACTTGAGCCAGGATTTCTCCATTCTCTTTGTAAACAATCTTGCCTGTCTTAGATCAAAAACATTAGCCCTTGTCCTACCACTACAGGCACTACTAAAAAGCCAGTCCCCACTTTTCTTGTAGGTTCCGTTCAGTTATTAAATGGCCTCAATAAAGCCTCTCTGGAGCTTTCTCTTCTCCAGTAGGACTTAGCAGAAGGAGACAAAGGCATAATCACTATCAGAGAGCAAAGGCATCTATTTTATTTCAGTGTGAAGAAAAACACACAGATTAGGCCAGAAGTAATTTTTTTTACTCTTTCAGATTTGTGAAATTTTTCGCATGACCTTTATTTGAGCCGCATAAGCACATACCAAGACAACAAGCTGATGCCATCATACAGCTGTGCACTTACCAGGTACTCCATGGCCCTTCCTCAAGGAAGCCTTTCCAATTAGAAAAGGGCTCACCTAAGAGCAAATTTTTCTTTAATTTGCTAGCATAGGTTTGGTTCAGGATCATTATGGTTCACACCATTTGCAAACTCTTACCCTTTAAAATCATAATCCCTCATCACTCCAGGTTTTCAAATTCAATATCAGACCCCAGCAGAGTTAAAGAACCTCACCCCAAAATGCTATCTGTTTTCCACAACAGTAATGTCGGCTATAGGAAAATCTGCAGTCTTGGAAGCAGGTTGCTTCTAAAGCTTTTGAGAATCTTCTCAATCCCTAATAAAAGCTTATTATCTTTTTTAAACTCCTGCTTCTCACATGGACAGAAAAATAAATCTCCCCTTCATATATAACTGTTGATTGAATTAGAAAGCTGCCCTTTATCTAACAAAAAGAAAAATAGCATTTAAAGCACATCTAATTCATTTGGCCTTCTGTTCATTCAGTAGCTGAACACAATCTTCACCTTTACTTTTCATTATTCACGCTAAGTCTATTTTTACAAGAGTATTTTGACAACTTTTTAACAGCAAATACTCACTGATTTTATGGCAAACCTCTGCAGAATGTTCTACAGGATATGTTTCCATGGCATGGTACCAGCAGAAATCAATGCTGGTACTTTTGCTCTTCCTTCTTAATTCAGTGTATTAATACCATTTGGAGGGTTCTAATATTTAAAACTACCCAGTTCTCAGCAGATGCCATAAATCTGTAGAACCACATGGACCACAGCAGAATAACAGCAAATAAACCATCATGGACCCTCCCCACTTTGCCAAATTCTGTCAGGATCCTGCTGCTATTACAAGTCATGTAGTTTGACGACAAGGCCTTCAGCTGAGATAATTTAATGTGTTCAGTGTGATTAAAGCATTACTACATTCATATGCTTATTCCTCCCACAACTGATGACTTCTTGCTGGAATAGTCAAAGGGAGCCTTTTTTTTACTGAATTCCTATTGGCTTTATATTAATAAACTCATTTAGGTCTTGTATTCCATTAACATATGATTCAGCTGTATCCAAGCTAACTTCAAACACACAGAATAAGCTCAATCATACTCTTTGCTTTCCTTGACTCTTCAGAGCGTTCAATTTTCAGGTCACAAAGACACAATGGCCACACTCTCCGCTTTCCTTGACTCTTCAGAGCGTTCAATTTTCAGGTCACAAAGACACAATGGTCACACTCTCCTCTTGGTTTCCTTCAAGTAAGACCATGGACAGAAATCTCTGGCTCATGACCAGCCTAGAATTTGACCTTTTTCCACACAGAAAATACATTATGCAACTTATTCAAAAAATATACTTCTGTCTTTGTTTAAAATGCTGTCAATGTGACCATTGTCATCACAACCTCAAGTTTTGCAGATTTGCTTACAGAAGAATATAAGCATTTGTCCTAGGTTAAAATGTAAGATGTGCCCAAAGTATGCATTCTGTAACCATCTTCATGAGCTGTTGAAACCAGGTGGGGCAGTGTTTCCCTTATCTTCTGCTAATGGCTCATCAATGCCTTGCCACATGACTCATAGATAATGCCCCCAGGAGCTATCTCTGTTTAATGGTCCATCAAGGACCCATTACATGACTCATAGAATGATATCAGGGGGAGGAGCCAAGCATTCCCACATGGATATAATCTGGGGTTTGGGACAGCACAGTAGGCCTTTACCCCACTGGATTCCCAGAGGACAAGAGCTACCAGACCTTCTCTACAGGATCACTGCTTTGACAAGACCATCTCATCTGGACTGCTACTACCAC
>VZUI01035146.1:0-24927 GCA_013401135.1 Cettia cetti | reverse complement strand
CAGCTGGGGCAGTTCTTTATCCCTTCCAGGACCCTGCAGGGGTCTCTGCTGCTCAGGGGCCAGCCAGGCTCACTGCAGGGCTGAGACAATTCCATCATCCCCTGGGCAGAGGCTCAGGCAGGGCAGGAGCCCAGCATTCCCAGCTGGATCCAAGCTGGGATCAGAGCAGCAGCACAGCCTGTGTGCACGGCATTCCCAGAGGAGCCCGGAGCCATCCCAGCACCCCTGGAGCTTCAGAGGGAAACTGCCCCCTGCTCCAGGGTCACTGCTGCCCCAGAGCCACAGCTGGCCCTGCAGGAGGGCTGGGCTGGGCTGCTCCAGCACCCTGACACACAGGGGCTCGGGCTCTGCTCTGGATTTGCTTTTTGTTTGGTTGGGGTTTTTTGTACTACTACATTTTTATTTTAGTTTTCCTAGTAAAGAACTGTTCTTCCTATTCCCACATCTTTGCCTGAGAGCCCCTTAATTTCAAAATTGTAATAATTCAGAGGCAGGGGGTTACATTCTCCATTCCAAGGGAGGCTCCTGCCTTCCTTAGCAGCCCTGTCTGTCCACAGCAGGACAGATGTCCAGGATCTCGGGGAGTCCCTCAGGGGGGCTGTTGGAAAGTCCCTTTCAGAGGGAGGGTCCTGATTTCAGCCCCAGGTGCTCCCAGCTCTCTCCCCGTGCTGGGGGTGGAGTGCAAACAGCTCCATTTCCCCTCCACACCAACTGCTGAGACCTCGGTGTCGCCTCACCTGTGTTACCAGGGACACGAAGAGCAGGAGGGTTTTTTTTAATTAACTTTCTGTCCCCTGACTCCTCCCCAGGTGCTCCACTCACATCGTTATTGCCTCCCTGTGACCCAGATTGGAGCTGGGGCCATGCAGGAGGAGCAGGATCAGCTCACCTTGGGCAGCCACAGCAGCCCTGACTCGATGGCTTCAGTTAGAGCAGCCCAGGGGGGTCTCTCAGACACCTTCAGCCTGACTGGACCCCCCCAGCACAGCAAAATCTGGGTTTTTTTGTCTATTTTATAACCCACATCTCCACAGGAACATGTTAATTCAGAGCCTCCCTCCATTGACACCATTGACAGGTAAATTCCCATCACTCTGCAGCAGCTGGGGGAAAGCAAAACTGGCAAAAGATGGGAAAGTTTGGGCAGTAAATAGAATTTCATTCCTTAAAGGTCAAGAGAATTGCTTGCAAAATAAAATACCGCTCTGCAGAAATGGAGGGGAGGATATTTAGGCCATAAGCCACACCCTGATTTCAATGAATTACTGAAAAAAAATATTTATATTGATATGTACATATTGGGGGTGGTGGAAATTCTCCAGCAGGTTGTTTTCTAGCTCAGATTGGCAAGCACCAAGAGAAATGCCAAAGGTAAACTGAAATCTGAATTATTTAAATCAAGGGGACAAAAATGTTAAAAAAAGGCTGATAGAGAGGAATATAAAATAATAGTAAAAAAAAGGTTGATAAATAATTGGAGCTTTAGTGTTCGACAAATATTAAGCACTGAAATTGTTAAAAAATTCCTGCAGCAGAACGTGCCTTCAAAATAAATAAATTAATAAATGAATAAATCTCAGCTCTCTCTTCTCCTAAACCACCATGGCTCCCTCTCAAACTGTTCATTTCATCCCAGGGCTGCTCCTCTGCCTTCACTGCACTTTCCCAAGGTTGGGTCATAAAAAAAATAAATAAATATTGTACCTTAAAAAAAAAAAGAGAGAGAGAAAAAAAAAATAGAAGTACTTGGATCTATTGATTTGCGCTGTAGCAAAGCCCCTGACATTCCAGCAGGATGAAGATATTGCTCTGGACCCTGTGTGCCTCCTCATACTTCTCCTCTGCTTATGAGGGTCTCCAAGGATGGTATTAAAGATATTGTAGTTCCCACTTTCCGACTCTGGGATATCAGCAAGATTCTCCTGTGTAAAGAATAATTATCAGCACTGCTGTTACCTCTAGTAAGTGTGTAATTACATGCTCTGTTTTGTGAGCTGTAGGCTGTGCAATTTTAAATTATACAGTAAGGACAAATTCTCCTTTTTTCACCGTCTTCTTCTAAATAATAATAATCATCATCATCATCATTATCAACGTCATGGTGAAAGAAAGAAAACCTTCTTCTCTGGTGGCGTTAGCAGTTTGATTGTGGAATTATTTTAAGGATGAAAGGAGCCTTGAAATCTAAAATTTTTGCTGAAAAATAGAGGTGGGTTAATATGGGGAGAAAGGAATTGAATAAAAACACAGAAAAAGCCTAAAAAAGCCACAGAAAAACAGGGAACAAGAGAGGGGTGGGATTCCATCTGATCCCTCTCACCCCACAGAACCTGCCCTGCCTTGACTGCGAGGGCTGGGCAGTGCCAGGGTGTCCCCAGGAAGGAAAATCTCCCTTTTCCAGCCCTAAATGGGGATTTCTCCCAAGGGAAGCAGCTCTGGGAGAGGGGAATCAGCCCCAGGCGTGTCCCTGGTTCGGGGGTCAGGTGTCACCCCCATCCTCACCCCAGCCAGGGCGTCCCAATCATCCCAGTGAGGGCCTTGTCCTGGTTTGGGGCATATTTGGGAGGAATTGGGGATGCAAACACCATAAAGTCAGCCCAGGATGGGCTTCCACACCAAAACAAGGCCACAGCCAATGTTCAGGCGTGGCTGGGAGCCACCACAAAGAGAGGAGATGAAATTATTGGGAAATACCTCTATAAGTACACCTCAAAACACTCCAGGATTTAAATCAGATCGTTTCTGTGGGTTATTTCAAGGATGGGGCTTGCAGGGTGTCCTGGGCAAGGCAGTGGTTGGGATCCAACCCCCAAGGAAATTCTGTAGGAATGTCACAAAATGGAAAATTCATTATTACTCCAGAAAACAAGGGATAAACCCCAAATTCATCTGCAGCTCTGCAAAAGCAGCTCAGGAAAGGAGAGAAACCTTTTATTTTGTTTTGCCCTGAACTGAGAGGCAGCTCTTGAAGAGAGTTAAAAGAGTTGATATTTGCTGCAAATTTGGTTCATGGCTCTATTTTTATTTTCCTGCTCCCACCAAAGGTTTACATATATTCATGTTCCCTTCAGGGAAAGTTTTATAGTGATTACTGGGGAGAAAGCCAAAAGGGACCTCTATAAATACACCTCGAAACACTCCAGGATTTAAATCAGATCGTTTCTGTGGGTTATTTCAAGGATGGGGCTTGCAGGGTGTCCTGGGGAATGCAGTGGTTTGGATCCAACCCCCAAGGAAATTCTGTAGGAATGTCACAAAATGGAAAATTCATTACGGCGTTATTTACTAATTGGATTTTTGGTGGTGGTGGTGGTGGTTTCCAGCAGCTTTCATTCCCAGTATGAGCAGCTGCAATTGCAGCACCATTCCCAGGTAAATATTCACAGGAGAAAACCAGGTAGGGTCAGGTCCTGAGGGCACCCAGACCTTGGGGGGCATTCTCTCAGGTTAATCTTGCCTACAACGGGGACAAATGGATTAAAAATTTGGGATTTTGGCTTGCAAGCTGCTCTTTGGAAAGGAAAACTGGTAGTTTTATCTTCAGAGCAATTATACCAGATTATCTGGGAGCCCAGGACTGGGTTTTACGGCTCAGGCAGTAAATAATTCTAAAGGGATGGAAACAACTCAGGCTTTACTTCTCCTGCATTCCCAATATCCTGCCAGGAATCAGTTCTCCCACTGCAGCCAAATTCTGAGGCTCTGACCAGGCAAAACCCCAGGGTTTGGAATGAGCTGGACTTTGAGGTCCCCTCCCCAAATCATTCTGGGATTCTGGAAAGAAGCAAAGAGCAGGAGAGGTGAATGAAGTCCAGAGAGGGGAAAAGCACCTGCCTGGGGTCACGAGGGATTTGGGGCCAGCCCTGGAATTTGGGATTCCCAGCTCCCAGCCAGGAGGGATTGAGCTGTCTCAGGATTTGCAGCTGCCAGTGGAAGGACAAACCTGCCAGAGGCACTTTGGGTGTTAGAAAATATTTGTAATTTTTAAACTGTTTCAGGTCACCTCTGAGGCAGGAAGAGTTTAACAGATGAGGCCAATTCATTGAATTTTGGATCAGTTTGTGACTAGATCCTGCTTCTCCAAAGCCTGTATTAATCCTGTTGTGGTTATACAACTTACTGGTTATAATTTAGGGGAGCAGCTGACTCCCAGAGCCAAAGGCAATGATGGGATGTGTGTAACTGGTGTGGAAGTGCTTGTCCACAACCAGGATTCACATTTCTGCTGCTTGGTAGAACAGTTCTTCTCTCCTCACTCTCCCCAGGCAAACCTGTTTGCAGTGAGCAAGAGAAAAAAAAGCTATCATTGTTTCCTTATATTTTTATTTAACAGAAAATAGTGGGAAATCGTCTCCTTTCCCAGTATTTCAGCGTGTGGGATTTAATGCAAGATCCAAAAGGCTTCGAGCAGTGCTGAGAGACATTTTCTGCTCCTGTTTTACAGCTCTTCAGCCCCTGTGCCACAGCTCTGAGAGGGAGGCAGGGAGGGCAGCTGGGATTCAGCTCCCTCTGGAATCCAGAGAGATTTGGGCAGCAGCTCACCTCGGAAAAATCCCCTCTGTTCGATCTGAGGGAGTGGATGCTGCAGGGTGTTCTTGGAGCAGCCTCAAAAGATGAGAATCGAGAACAAGGTGAGGGAGAGGCACGACTGGGACGTGAGAAATAGGAATGAAGTCAAGCATGCAAAATTGTCATTAAAATTTACCAGGCCAGGGACTAAATATCTGCCTCTCCAGTACAAAGCCTGATGGAGAGAATTTATAAAAATTAATAGGCACTGAGTCAACAGCAGTCTATAGGAATAAAACAGGATGCCATGGAAATTACTCCAAAATCTTCAAGGACAGGTGAAGTTTTAAATCCGTTTTCTTTTCTCCTATGCTCATATGAACAGCAGGGAAAGGAAATCTAGAAGAGGAAATAATTCACCATGAAATGGTGTGAAGATGCAGGGGGAAACAAACTATTGTAACTTAAAATATAAAATTACTTGTCCAGAGCTGAGGGAAATTTTTCTCCTGTTACATCTCAGATGACTCTGAACAGTTTTTACTGTACTGGAGAAGTGTTTGAGGAAGTTCACCTGATTGGGATCTTTAATTTGTGGGGTTTTGTGTTATTTGGTTTATTTTGTTCTGGGACACAGGAAAGGCTCTGCCCACGCTTATCAACAGGTACCTCACAACAAGGAAAAGCAAATCCTTCGTAAAACAAGGCATGAGATGGAAATCAAGGAGTGAGGGAAAAGGCTGAGATGCTGATTGAGGAAATAAAAATAGAAATTTGGGCTACAAAAAAACCCAACCCCCCCAAACTAAACCAACAAAAAAATCCAAAGCAAAAAACAGCATCAACAAAAAAAAAAAAAAAAAAAAAAAAAAAAAAAAAAAAAAAAAAAAAAAAAAAAAAAAAAAAAAAAGAAAAGAAAAAAGAAAAAGAAAAAAAGGAGAAAACAAACAACAACAAAAAAACCCAAACCCACAAACTCTAAAGGCCCCTCCAAAAAAAACCACCACCTAAAACCTCAACCCTACAACTGTAAAAACACCTCAAAACAAATCAACACACCCCACAAAAAATCCCAAACACTTTGTCTGGTTCTTCAATTCCTCTTTTCTCCCATCCTGCCCCTGTACATCCCAGTCCCACTCCAAGGAGGATCAGTGATTTGTTTCCCCAACTCCACCACCAAAAACTTCAGCATCCTCTGGTGAAAGAAGCCTCAAACCTGCTGAAATTCATTTCTAAACACCTTCTCTGCACATATGAGAGCTTTAACCCTTTTTTAACCCTTCCAAAATAGCAGGAGGTTGTTCTCCTGTGACTTCCACCACAAATCCATATAAATGTTAAGTGCAGGGGTTTTTTTTTCCCTGGCAGCTTTTCCAAATTTGTTAGGACGGATTTGGTTCCTCTGTTTCAGCTCAGTGGGGAAAAATGCTGTAAAATTCCAGCTTTGGATGAATTTTTTTTTTTTCACTCTGAGATAGAGAGAACCCCTCTAATTTCTTTGTTACTTCCAAAGACAGTTTTGAAAAGCACCCTCAGGCTCTCCATCCCTTTTCTGGGGGCTCACATCTCGGATTTTGAAAGGATCTCTTCTCCCAGCCCCTAATTGACAGTGAAAAGCTGATTTCTGGAGCCAAGGTAAGGTACTGAAGGTAAGTGATCAAAACACTGCCCCTGCAATAAATCACTGGAGCCCAGGTCAGGGGCTGGAGTGTGAATGCAGCGTTCAATAAAGAAACACTCTGCACCTCTCAGCTCCAGAGTGACCCAGCTAATTGACCTCGTTGTGCTCCCCCCATTAATCATCCTGGCACGGGGGGCAAGAGGCAGCTCCACTGCACAGGGCTGGGGGTGGAAATGGAAGGTGAGATGGAATCATAGACAATTCTTCCTTAATTAACTCACTGGTTCTGCAAGGTGCCACTGGTTTTCTGATGGAATATCAGAATTAAGGTGCTTTGCCCAGTTTGTGGTCATTTAGCCCACACAGGAAATTTAGGGGGATGTGAACAATTGCCTGGATGCAAAAATCACTGAATTTGCTCAGCTGGGAGGGACACACAAGAGTCACCAAGCCCAAATGTTCGGGTTTCCAGTGCAAATCAAACCCTCCACCCATAAAAACTTCACAGAAATCCCATGCATGCAAATATCCCTGATCCATTCACACAACAGCAGAGTAAATGAAATTACTGATACACCTGCCTGGGGTTTCCTTTCCATAGGAAAGTTGTGCAAGAGGATGTTGGAGAACCATAAAGCCAGTCCTGCATCCCTTCACCTCTTATCACTCTTCATTCAAGATTTGAAACCACCTAAAGCTCATCAGCTCAAAGTTTTACTATTCGTCTGGTAATTTAAAACCATCATCCAGAGATTGTGGCCATGCTCATGTGAGGAATTTCAACAATTTCATTGAAGGAAACCACCCCATTCATGTGGAGTTAAGGTCTGTGTGTAGACTGGGAGCCTGTGTTCCATTTCCCAAAGAAAATGAATTTTTGGGTTCTGAAATGGTCGAGTTAATGACATCGTTCAAAAATTGGGGCAAAAAAACCCAAACCCAAACAGTGAGAGGCAATGGAATTTATTCTCCAAAATCTCTGTTGAAAAAGGAGCACAAAAGCACTTCCAAATTTCCACCCATTTGAGGTTTGTCCCTGATTTATTTTTCCTTTGGTCTAAATCTGTTTATTGGCTGTGAGCAACATGATCCAACTCGAAAGTGGCCGAGCTTGGAGTGGGGGATTGCAGCAATGACCTCCACACATCCTTTCAACCCAAATTATTCTGTAACTCCATTAGAAAAGGTTAGGGATGGACTGAATTCAGCCTTCTAAACACTGGAACGGCAGTGATCTTAAAGGAACATGTAATTATTTGTTCAACCACCAGGAATTTCTGGCAAAACAACCACCACAAAGCTGAGATTTTCAAACCTTAAAGGATTTGCTGGAAATCAAGGATTTAAAGTGAACGAGGAGCTCAGAACTCATGGCTGCATTCACAAATATTACCCACATTCACAAACCACTGGAAATTTGGCAGGAGGATAAAATATTTAGTCCTGTCTTCATACAATGCCACACTGAACCTGCTCATCTAAACAAGGAATTTCACAGCAGGGAATTTCACAGATGCTCCAGCCCAAGGAATGGCTTGTGGTGTCAGGAAATCCCACAATTTGAATTACAGAGACCCTGAGCAGTGAAACCAAGTTCCTGGAAGCTGAGCATCCCTATTTCTGCAAAGCCTCACCTTTCTGAGAGAGCCACACTCCAACCTTCCCTGAAACCCTCTCCTCTCCTTCCCCATTTTTCTCCATTTACGGGCACTGAATGCTTGAATGCTTCCCCGGCAGCAATTCCAGAGCAAGGACAATCCCCTTGGAGCACGAGACACAGAACCTATTAATAAGCAAATGGAAAGAGCTGGCATAGATTTCTCATTGTTTAATTCAGCAGCCACCGGAGCCTGAGCGCTGCTCTCCGGGGGCTCAGGCAGGCACAGGCAGCCTGGGAGACGACTCAAACAGCCCCAAACTCATCCCACGCCCCAGGGGTGGAGGAGCTCCTTTGGACAGCCAGGGCTGGGATTTCAGGGCAAGGAGGCTTTGATCCCTCCCATGCTGGGTTTGATTTTGGGGTGGGAAAGGCTTGGAGGAGATCCTTTGGACAGCCAGAGCTGGGATTTCAGAGGAAGGAGGTTTTCATCCTCTCCATGCTGGGTTTGATTTTTGGGGTGGGAAGGGGATGAAGGTGTTCCTTTGGACAGCCAGGTCTGGGATTTTGGGGAAAGGAGGCTTTGATCCCCTCGTGCTGGGTTTGATTTTGGGGTGGGAAGGGGATGAAGGTATTCCTTTGGACAGCCAGGGCTGGAATTTTCAGGGCAAGGAGGATTTGATCCCCTCGTGCTGGGTTTGATTTTGGGGTGGGAAGGGCTTGGAGGAGTTCCTTTGGACAGCCAGGGCTGGGATTTCAGGGGAAGGAGGATTTGCTCCCCTCCATGCTGGGTTTGATTTTGGGGTGGGAAGGATGAAGAGCTTTGGGGAGTGGCACGCTCTGCAGAGCTGGGGAGCTGTGGGAAAGGGGAGCAAGCCCTTCTTCCCAACTGGAAAACCACCCTTCAGCTTGTGGGGCTGCCCTAACCCTCTCCTCTCCCAGATCCCATCTTCCCCTCCTGCAACCCTGAGCAGCCAGGAGAGAATTCAGATCTCCCTCTCCGAGAGAGACCTTCCTCTCTACCTTCCTTTGCTCCAGTGATGACACTTCTGTATCACATCAGGATTTGCTGAATTATTTCCATTATTAAACAAAAAAACAAAAAAAACACAAAAACAACAACAACAAAAAAAAAGAGATATTTTTTCAGTTATTGTGTTTTTTTCCTGCTCATACACCACAGATTTTGCACAGCCACTCCAAAGGACTAGCACAAAAATTCCCTGGGAATGGAATGCTGAGTCTAAGTCAGGCTCAAGGGGAAGGAGGCAAGGTAGATTGCCCTCAATGAGTTCTGCACTTCTCCATCCTAAAAAGCATTTTTACCTCTTCTACTCTGTATAAAAGGATGTTGTTCTGCCAAGTGACAGGAAATATCAACTCTGACACAACAAAATACAGGAATCCACTATTTTTTTCCTTTAAACTCAGCACATACAATTGCTGGGCCCAACAACACGTTGTATTTTCTGCCTCAGGCTCATTTTCTCTTCCCCAGGCTCATCTTCTCTTCCCCAGGCTGAATTCTGCAGCTTCAGCCCCTTCAAGTGTCTCCAAGTCTGTTGTGGGCACACCCAATTTGCACACAACACACCAAAAAAGTCCTGTGAGGAGAAAAAAGCCAAAAATCCTCAACACCCTCTGCCCCAAAACCCCCAAACCCAACAAGCTCTGGATAATTACCCTGGTAAATCACCTCACCCACCTCCACTTCCCTAAAACTCCCATCCCAGCCCTTCCCAGCCTGACAACTGTTGTGTGTTTAAATTCCAGGCTGTGTGACAACCCTACTGGGTATTTCCTGCACTCAAATCATCGACTTGTCTTTCACTTTGACACTTCCTCCAGTGCAGCCCCATCACAGGAGCGCTGCAGTGACATGTGGAATACAGAGCAGGCATTTTAATGCAGCCCCGTCACACCTTTCATCCTCCCTGCACCACTCTGCTCTTCCTGCTGGATGGCTTGGGGTGGCCAGAGAATGACAATAATCCCTGATTATTAAATATCCCCTGTGCTGATGCACAGTTTTCCATCCCCCTGGGCTGCTGGGGGGTTTTCCACCTTCCACCTGGGGTTCTCTGCCTCGTTGCTGCCCCAGAACCTCGGCTGGTGGCACGTGGAGCTTTAGAAGGAAAGGTGGGTTTCAGAAGGAAAAAAAAAATTAAAAAATGGGAATAACCCCGTTAGAAAAAAATCTGTCCAAATGGCTCTGAAGGAAATGTGTTGATTTATTTCAAATCCCAGTTGTTAAGGATTGTTTGTGGATCAGTGTTTTGGATGTGTCTGTTTTGCCTGTTTGCTCTGTCCACAAAGCAGGCCCTCAAAATGAATCATTTAATCAAAACTCTTATAATTTATCAGAATTTTATCATTTCAAGGTCAAGCCTTCACAGCAGAGCCTGCAAAATAAAGCTGCCTGTTTCAGTGAAAATCTGATATCTTAGAATATTAAAGAAAAAAAAAACTCTTATGAAATCAGCTCCACAACTGACTCTGCTTGGATGCCACAACTGACAGTGACCACTATGGACAATTCCCAACCTCATTTTACTGGAAATCCCAGCTCTCACCTGGGAAGCAGAGCATTGTAAATGCCCTGTAAAACCCAGCTCCATGGAGCACTTTGACTTCAGAGCTCCTCAACAACAGCAGATCAGAGCCAGCCTCTGCTGTGGGTGGTTACTGCTGTGATTCACCCAAAAAGCAACTTCTGTTAATGAATAAAAGATGTGTTTGAATATAAAACCACGCTGTCACACACACAGACGCGCTCCCGTGCCCAAAGAGTAAGAAATTCCAGCTGAGCACGTTATTTTCCTGAAGTTCCATGAAGAGCTGCCCTGGAAGCTGGTGCAGAGCTGAGCCCAAATCCCATTTCCCTGGGGCAGGAGGGCTTTGCCCTGCTGGGGGAGCCCAGCCTGGGCGTGACACCAGTGCCACCAGCACAGGGACAAAGGAGCTCTTGCTGCCCTCCAGCTTTCCTGGGTGATCTCCCCGTGCTGCCTCCAGAAATGCTGGACCATGGAATATTTTCCAAGCCATTTCCACCTCCCTGGTCAGCCAAAAACCAGAAGAGTAATGAATGGCAGCGCTGCCCTTTGGAGGAGCAAAGTTATTATCCTAATGCACGGGGAGGAATGATGCATTAAGGCATTAAAGAATCAAAACAATCACATTAATGCCTGACAGCATAAGCAGGAAACAAAAGATGAGAGCTGTAATCCAAACCATATGGCTTAATAACTAATCTCTCATTTAAGCATCGTTATTAAAACACCTCCTGAATGTTCGGGCCTTACCAGGACATCTCAGAGTTGTTATTTTATATATTCAGTCTCTTTTTCTCTCCTCCCCTGCTCTTCTCCCTGCTCTTTCCCTCTCTGAAATTGTTTTGTTGTGGTTTTTGGTTTTTTTTTAGGGGAGGGAAAAGATTTTCAAACTGTTTCTCCTTTCATAAAGTCCAAATCCTACGTCAACACAATTAAGCCTCCACAGTCATAACAAATGAGGGTTGTCAGTAAGGCTCACTTGAGACACAAACTGCAGCTAATATTACTCAATATGCAGATGTTTTCTGTCTCTTTCCGTTGGAAAAAAAAAAATAAAGTATTATTCAAATGGATTAATGATGAATTGCTGTTAATCTGAAGAGGATATGCTGCAGGATGACACAAGGTTGCAGAAGTGTCAAGTGCAGGAGATGTGTGTGAGCAGTGAAGTTCTCTCCGTGTGCTGGTGGGTTTTAATAATTGTTTAACAATTGTTGAACAATTTTAATAATTCCTGGAGCACACCAGCTTCCCCTTAACAAAACACCCCCAAAAGGGGTTGTGTTAAAATGTTTGCCCCTCAAATGCTGCCCAAACAGCTCCAGATGAGGTTCTGTCACACAGAGAGCTCCCAGTAAAGCCACTGGGATAATTTTCAACTCTTACAGGGGAGTCAGGAGTCCTTTAAGGGCCCCAAAATCAGATTACACCTGACTCTGCAGGGCAAAGCTACCCCCTGTGGCAGCAGCTCCAAGGACTTCAGTGCAGCCACCCCATAAACTGATGAAAAATTGTCTCCAACCTGCTTTAAAAGAGAACAATTCCCAATATTATCAATACCAATGTGAAGCATCAAAACTTATTTAAATATCTCACAAAAAAAAAAAAAATCAGCATCTGTTTTACTCAGCTCCTGTAACTCTTCTGTGAATTTGTTTGGAAGATGGGAATTTTTGGTGAGATGGAAAAAATTCCCCCCTGTGAGGGTGGGGAGGGGCTGGGATGGAATTCCCAGAGGAGCTGTGGCTGCTCCTGGATCCCTGGAAGTGTCCCAGGCCAGGCTGGAGCCCCCTGGGGCAGTGGGAGGTGTTGGGGTTGGAGCTGAATGATCTTCAAGGTCCCTTCAACCCAAACCATTCCACCATTCCCTGATTCTTTCCTTTTCATGCCACTCTTTCCACAGCTTCCAATATTTTTATGCATTTATTTCACAGATTGACATCAACGGCAGAAAAAAAAAAATTGTAGCTGAATTTGAAGCAATTCAAAGCTTGGGAAAACTTCAAATCCTGAGCCAAGGGCTGATCCTTAAAATAATGTTTGAACAACAGGTGCAGAAAGGAACTTCCCAAGTGTAGGTGTGGGAAAAGGCTTCCAAAAAATCTTCTAATGCAGCATCTTGAATTTATTTTTGATTGAAGAAAGGGATTTTTTTAGGAACTGGAAGGAGGTAGGAAGAAGGAATAAAAACTATTTTGCACTGCACCAGAATGCAGGGTTAGGGTTTAACACAAATACTTTACAGCCCTATGAGTTTTCAAGGAAAAAAAAAAGAGAATAAAAAAGTACAGGGAGAGTTTTTCCTCCTCCAGCAGCAGCAGCTGCACTTTGTGCTTCAGCAGACACAAATTCCTCCTGAGCTGCTAAATAAATGCTAATGATCAGGATCATTCTTTTCTTGGGGGTTTTTCCCTCTCCTTTAAAGATTTCTGTGGAGTAACTGAATGCTCTGATTTATCTCCATTAGAGCACACTGTTTTCATTCAGGAATAGCTCACTGGAAAACATCCAGAGTTGGAAATGTTGATGATGGGTGGGTTTTTTCCTCTTTCTTTATTTTTTTTTTCTTCCCTGTTTTATTCTGCTTTGTTTTCAAAGCAGTTTAACAGAGGGTGAAATGCTATAGAAAAATCAAAGTTGCAATAAAAATGAGCAATGTGAATAACTTCCAGATTTAACCAGCCTTAGCCTGAAAGCAGGTATGTCAAATGTGGAAATTCCAGTTATAGCTACGTTACACGACACAACATTTTTATTTAAGAAAAACCCCAACTTTGTTTCTACAAATCAAATTGTTTTGAATGAGATTACAGGAACCACCTTGGGCTGATACTCCTGTGGCTGAACTGGGATTCGTGGCAGGGAAATCAGGAATTTCCAGAGCTGCTGCAGATTCTGTAAGCTCTGAATTAGAATTCAGCAGACACAAGTAAAAATCAGCATTTTTTTTTTTTTTTTTTTTTTTACTTTCCACCTGCTCTTCAGTGTCTTTACAATCCACACATTTGTTGCTACAATAAATATATATGTTTTTATATCTTAGACTTCTCCAGTGGATTTGAATGCAAATATTGCCTAAATAGGAACACAAATATTCTTTGATGCTCTAAAAACAAGATATTGTAAATCTGATCGTGACCTTAAGTTACAGTGGAGTTACAACCACATCAATTATCAGTTTCAGAAGTGTAAATTAATTTACTTCAGGCACAGATAAAGGAGGATCAAGACCTGTAGCAAAAGAATTTGGTGGTTATCCTTTGCTCATGGACTTTTCCACCACTGAGCATCACCTGTGCCCTGGAAGCCCAACCAACCAAACTCCCCCAGTGCTTTCTGCACTCCTTGTTCACAGAAGGAGGCAAGAAAAAAAAAAGAAAAAACCACAAAGCACAGAGGAATTACAGTTCCAGGCTGAGGGAGAGAACACAGAAAATTTGGGTTATTTTTATTTAATTTTTTATTCCCTCATTTTGCATCCTCTGCTTGGAAGGAGCTGGCAAAGTGTGTCAGCTTCCTGCCTTAATTGGAGTCTGTGTCTACTGAGATCCAGAGTAAGTAATAAATAGATTCTCACCTCCCTGCTTTCCAAAGCTATTCAAAGCCCACCTGGGCTACTGATGTTCCTGCTTACAATGGAGAATAGAGCAGGAGCTGAAGGATTTGACACTGCCTGAAACAGACACTTAATAAATAGTGTTCTCTTGGAATGATTAAAACCAGCTGGCCACGGAGAAGCAGTGTAGAATTTAACTCGGGAGAATGAAATAAAGATAAAGTCAGAATAAATTCATCTTCTGCTTCCCAGCCTCGCTTTCCTCAGCTCCTCTCCCTTCCCCCAAGGCAGCAAACCTGGTTTTCATAACTGCAAAGAGAAAAAGAGGGAGGGGGAAATCCAAGAATTCCTGCTAAAAGAGATCAGCCAAATGTAAACTGTTCCAAAAAACATGAAAACCATTTGAAAATCTTTTGTGTCTCCGAGAGACCCGTAACTCCCAACATTTGGCTGCTCAGCTTCAGAAATTGAGAGGGAGGGGAGAAAACAAAAAAGAAAAAGAGGTGAAAATGAGAATTTAAAACACAGGAACAAGATTTCCAGTCAGGAGTAATGATTTTCAGGGACCCAGAGTGAAATCCAGTGAGAAACACCTGCCTTGCTGATAAGTGATTCCCTTTCAGATAAGTCAAACTGGACAGCCCTGGAACAGATTCACCTACAGACAGATTTTTCACTTTGGAAATAAAACTTAGCTCCCAGATTTGCCATTAATATAACATCAATCTTGGTTTTTTTATCCCTAATGGAGCCACAAAGTGTTTCAGAGGGAACCTCAGAGCTCGGCTGAAGTTCAGGCCTGGGGTGAAGCCACAGCAAAACTGCACAAACACAGAGCAGGTCAGGGCATTCCAGCCAAGGGGAAGGGCAGGGAAAATCCAAAATCTTCTGCCCAGAAGGACAGGTCCAGTGTCCACAGCCAGGAGAAGGTTCAGAAGTTCTCCAGTGCCCACGTGGTTGGTGCTTTCCTGAATGACAGTGAGGCACTGCTGAGCTTACAGGGAGGAATTCCTGCCTGGGAGGGTGGGGATGGAATTCCCAGGGGAGCTGTGCCTGCCCCTGGATCCCTGGATGGGACTTGGAGCACCCTGGCATGAGTTGGATGAGTTTTAGGGTCCCTTCCAACCCAAACCATGATCCCATGAGCTCTTCCAGAGCTGGATGAACACAGTCCAGGATCAAACCCAGCTGGGACTCCCTGCTCCAGGGCCTTGCAGGAGCTGCTGCTGTCAGCCCTGCACCCCCAGACAAACACCAAACACCCCAACTGCTCCTTCCCTGGCATGCCCCATCCCTCTCCTCAGCCCTCCCTCCTGGGACGTGCCCCTGCCACCAGCTGCCCTGCCCATGGAAGGCTCCATCCCAGGAGAATTTCCACCTTGATCCCAGAAAAATTTCCAGCTCGATCCCAGGAAAATTTCCACCTTGATCCTAGAAAAATTTCCAGCTCGGTCCCAGGAAAATTTCCACCTTGATCCCAGGAAATCCCTGCTGGCAGTGCAAGAAGGAGCATTTCCCACTCAGGTTTGCAGCCAGCTGTGATAGTACAAGGAGAAGGAACCTCAGATTGAGCAAGGAGAAGTTCAGGTTGGACATTTTTTCATGGAAAAGGGATTTTAATCATTGGAAGGGGCTGCCCACAGAGGTTTGGAGTCCCTGGAGGTGTCCAAGGTACACCTGGATGTGGCACTTCCCAAAGTGACCCATGTGGGATTTGGTAAAGCCCACATGGATAAAGCTGGAGCCCTTTCCCAACCTTAATTAATCAATTAAATATTCCCCTTTAGAATGAGCAGCTGAAAAGCTGCACCAGAGGTGAGGTGACACCCAGAAGCCACGGCACAGCTGAAGGATTTTCACTGCAGCCTGAAGGATTTTCTCTACCTCAGCTTTCTGTCCAAGACTAAGAGGCACTGAGTTTGTTTTTCAGGCAGAGCAGAGTGAAAAAGAAGACAAATCATATTCTTAGAAGTTTCAGGGCTCCAGAAGCTCATTTGTCATGTGACACATGATAAGTGACTTGAAGAAACGCAGGCACTGGCTTGAAAAAAAAGAGCAGAAAATCATTAATTTTTGAGTTTGTGTTCAGAGGTCACAAGCCTGAGGCTGAAAGTTACTGGAAGAACATTAAGGCACAAACAGGGAGGGAAGAGCCTGATCCTTCTTACAGGGACAACTCCAGAAGGATTCCTGTGATAATTTAGCAGGCATATTATGTAATATATTTAACATGGATCTCTTCAGAAAAGTCATTTCAAAACATTTAGAAGTTGCAAGCACACCTTGAAAACATTCACAGGATGTGAATTTTTGGGGGGTTTGTGTTGGGTTTTTTTTTTCCAAGACACCAGAGAAAATTGTCTACCAAATTCTACAGCTGAAAGAAGCAGATCTGGGATGGAAATTCCTCCTGCTCTGAGGGGGGAAAATGATTGTGTTCACCATTTTAAAGCACGTTTGGTTTGTTTCCTGAACAGTCTGACTTGCTCATCAAAAGGCTTATCCCAAATACAGGAATGTCACCTCCCAGTCAGTTCTCACATCCCCACTCTTCCCACTCACAAAATTCAATGAAATTCTTGCAATACCTAGAAAAAATTTTGTTTTTCAAGTGTCCCAAGGCAGATTGGAGGGGGCTTGGAGCATCCTGGGACACTGGGAGGGATTTAAGGTCCCTCCCAACCCAAAGCATTCCAGGATTCCATGGTAACCAGGAATTACAATGTATTATCCTACATAGCTCATACAAAGTACATGAATTTTCCCTATTTTTTTTCTAGAAACATGGGGAGACTCTCTACTGACATGCTGTGCTGTATAAAAATATCTAATTTTTAAAAAAATTTTGGTTTCTTTCTTTAACACAAAAGCTTTTTGAAGATACTTTTCTGAAGAGAAAACTCCCCTTTAGCTCCCCAGCCCAGTTGTTGGGGAAGGCCCGGATGTTTTTCAATACTCCAACCTTTGGCTTGATTTAAACCCAGAAAACTTCTCAGGAACCAGGGAGTTTATTTGAACAAAGGGCCCTGCTCAGCTCCTTCAGCCATGTCCCAGCTCAGCAGTGTTGTTATCTAACAAGAACAAACCCCCAACACTAATTTTTACTGCAGCCACCAGGGTTTGGATTCCAGTTGCCTCTGTTTTATGGGGAACTGGCTGATCAAACCCCTTGGGATGCCCTGAAAGCAGCATTTTTATTTTTTTCTCTGAATTAAAACCAGAATAAAAATCCCAGTTGGTGCAAGTAAAATCCTTGTAAAGGCCCTGTCACCTCCTCAGGTGCTGGAGGGCTGGGCTGGGGGGGGTCTTTGGGAGGTGGAGCAACACCTCCAGCACAGCCTCACCCAGGGCCTGCTGCTGCTCCAGCCCCTCCTTCTGCTGGCCACCTGCTCCAGGGGTTCCTTTCCAAAATCCTCAGATTTTGGTCATTTCGGGGTGAATTTAGGAGCTGTTCTGCACTGTTTTGTCAGCTTAAAGCCAACAGGCACGGAATGAAGTCATAAGACAGACCAAAATCACATCTTAAACATCTCTGTTCTGGTTTAATTGGAATAAAATGATGCTCAGCTCTGGCACCAATCTCCTTGTTTGGGGCATTTTGAAGCAGGGTTTGGGACAGAGGTCTTGCCCCTGTGGCAGAGACAGAGGAAATGGACCCAAGTCGGGCCAGGGAAGGTTTAGATTAGATAGCAGGAATTATTTTTTTGTCCTGAAACATTGGGATGGGCTGCCCTCGGCAGTGGTGGAGTCACCAACCCAGGCAGTGGCACTTGGGGACGTGTTTTAATGGTGGTGCTGGACTCCCACTTGGGCTTGATGATCTTAAAGGTCTTTTCTGACCTTAGCAATCCATAAAATGGAGGCCCAGAGCTGTCCAAAGTCATGCAGGAAGGGTGTAAAAGGAGCAGATCCTGAGAGATTCCCGTTCCAGCCCTCTGCACCAGCTCAGGCAGGAGGCAGCAGGGTTTGAAGGGCTTGGAAAGCATCAACACACACAGAGCTGAGGCCATCAGGAACTGGAGAAGCTCTGGGAGTGTCCCTGTCCTGGGAAACAGCGAGGGAAGGGAGAGGGAGAATTCATCAGCAGAGGATTTGGAACAGAAATCACAGAATCAAGAGGTGCTTTGGGTTGGAAGGGACCTGAAATTCCACTCAGTGGTTTGTAGGGTCCCTTCCAACCCAAACCAGCCCATGATTATATCATAATTAGCACCGAGGCTGTAATTGCCTTCAGCAGGCTTTGAACCAGGCTGAGTGGGTCAGAACCAGCAGCTCCCCAGAGCCAAAACCCTGGAATGGGTCCTGTGAGGTGGATTCCCATCGTGGACTGCAAATCCTGCCTGTGGGAGAAGCTTCTCCAACCTTCCTGCACTTCCCAGGTGTTCTCCCTCTTCACCCAGGAGCCTCAGCACCACCCTGGGCTCTCCACCTCCAGAGAGCCCCTCCAAACTCCCATCTCTGCTCCAGCAGGATAATTCCTGTCACGCAGACAGAACAGATTTGTTGAAAGTGAGAGAAGATTCTCAGTCTAATTTTAGGGATCTGAACAGAAGGCAACGCTCCAGCTGGGAGAAGATTTCCACTGAAAACAGTTTTTTGATGCAGACCAGGGGGTGAGGGGAGGGGGGGGAGTTTCACAGCGTGATTTCCCTGCTTCTCCTGAACCTGCTCGGTGGAATCCACATGGGACATTCCTTGGTAACAGCACTGGGGGAACTGCCAGCACAACCAGGGACCTGCTGGAAGGAGCAGAGATCCCTCCCAAGGAATTTCACTGTGGGATGGAGGCAGAGTGAGGCAGGGGAGGCTTTGTGAGCTGTTTTGAGTGGCCTCGAACAAGGGACACTGGACACAATTCCTCAACAATTCCCTTCGTGCTGGGCACTGGGAGTTGCAAAGAGGCAAAAAGAAAAGCTCCTCAACCTGCAGAAATGGTCATCATTCCCTTCTTCCAAAGGAACCAGGCTCAGAGAATCACCTGAGATGTCTAGCTGGTGCTTTTTGGGGGAGTTTTGGCTTTTTTTAAGGGAAGGCAGAGATTTTAACTCAGTCAAACCAGCAATTTTCTGAGAAAGAGTTTAAAAGCAGGGTGGTTTTAATCAACCTCAGCTCCAATTCACCTGTCCCACAAGTAATGCAAAATTTCCTCCCTTTAAGGACAACAAAAAGGTAGGAAACGTTCTAGCCAAGGCAGGACATTTATTCATTTAAAAACACACAAGTCAGATCTTGCCAAAACTCACATTTACACTAGATATAAAAAACATTCAGAACTCAGGGTCACCCTTAGAATCGATGCAGGAATATCTGAACTAGCAGGGAATGCTCAGAGGAGAGGCTGGCCAGACTCTCCCTCCTGTCAGACACTGCTCCAACACCCCCTGGCCTGCTCTGGGAAGGAGTGAGACCACAGACCCGGGGCTGATGTCCCCTGGTGCCCATCCAGCTCTGCTCCAGCTCAACAAAAAACCCTCAAGTTGTTCAAGAAACACAAACAAGGATTTATCACTTCCTGACAGCCTGCGCTGCACGGAGCTTCGAGACCCCTGTGAAGTCTGGCTCCCCTCCTTGCTCTCCTGAAGATAAAACTCGTGGGTCCTGGGGTGAGCCACTTCTCCCCCAGATGCAATCCTGGAGACATCCTCACTTTCAGCAGCACCTTCCCAGCACCTCCAGCTGCCCAATCTCTCTTCCCATCCCACCACCAGCCCAAGGCTCAGCTCCATCCACCAGAGTTCCTTGACCAGCCCTGATCTCAAAGATAATGGAAGGCACCAGAGGAGAATCCTCCAAGTGGCAGCTTTAGCTGATAGAACAAGCAGGAACCCTGGCAAAACCCACAGTGGGGCTGCCAAGAAATTCTATATGATGCAGGTGCAAAGAGGGAGCTTTTTTGTTATTATTTTTTATTCAGACTCATTAAAATATGTATTTTGCAAAAGGAATTAAATTAAAACATCTGGGAGTGAGGAGGAAAGGCAGGGGCTGCAGAGCAGAGCATGGTTGGTCTACACACACACACAATTACTTTGTTTCCATTGAAAAAAGCAGATTTGAAGGCCCAGGACTTCATCAGGACCCATAATTGTGGGAAAGTAACCTGAAGATGCCAAACAACAGGAAATTACCAGAAGAATCTGTCAGCACAATCAGCTGCTATTTTCATTGTTCTTTGGCAAATTTATACACAGTCGGGAACACCTGGGCTGGCACCCGGCCCGGCCCTGACTAATTGCCAGGGGAGAGGAGCAGTCATTTGTCTTCGGTGGGGTTTCCTACGCTCGCTCCTCCAAACATGTGGTTTCACTTTTCCCCTCTCTCTGCAGGAAATGGCAGGACAGTGAAACGCAGAATAAATGAGCTCGATTCCAAGAGGTTGCCTCCTCAGAGGCCACTCCAAAAATAACTGTCTTGTGAGAGGCTGTTAATAACTGAGATTCTCTGCGCTGTCTGCAGCAAACTGCATTTCAAAGGCACGGGGCTCCTTTGCTTCCCCCACGCTTTAAAAACATTGTGGGGGCAAGAAGAGGAAGGGAGGGAGAGGAGGAAGAGTTGTGAGCCCGGTGTATTTTTGTGGGGAATTCACACTCTCTCCCAATTGCACCTCAAGGAAGGTGATGGAGTTTTCCTTCAGCGGGACGCTGCTGCTCTCCCAGCTTTATTCCAGCATTGGAGGATTTGTTGAGCAGCTCTGTGGTGGCTCCTCAAGGACGTTTCTCTCTCTATCTCACACCTCCATCCCCTTGGAGAACGTGGAAGACCTGATCTCAGTGGGATCACAGCCACTAACACACAAAAAATTCCCAAGAAATCCAGGACCAGTCCCCCCACCAGCTGATGCTCTGATCCCTCTCACCCACAGGGATATCCCAAGGTGTGTGAAAGCTTTCTGTGCTTTACATTCCCAGGGTTCATTTCTATTTGAAGCAGGTATTTGCTGCATGTGTCTTATATTAAAAATAAAAAACAAGTGCCTCTCCAAATGCAAGTTCTGAATGGGATTTTAAAACCCTGTGACAGACACCAGAAGAGTCCCAGCACTCACCTGTGTTACAGCTTTATCTCTGCCCAGACTCTGACATGCTAAGAGTGCACTTTAAAAGATCACCTCTTTACAAGAACCACCTGTCTAAAGCGACAGCTTTTTCCTTTAACCTCACAACAGATTTTTAAGGTTAGCATACCACTTAAAAAAAAAATGCCCCCTCCTCCCATTACCACCAATCCTCAGCAAATCCAGGTTGTGATGTCCCCTCTCTGCAGCAAAAATACATTTTGTGTATTTTATGTATCTTTCTTTTAAACCTGGGGTGCTTTTCATTTCAGTTGCACTGTGTTTACCATTTGGGATGGTCCCAGCAGCAGCATGTTTTATATTGACATGCACAGCCACATTTGGGATGTTTTCACCTGCATCTTGTCCAGCCCCTACAGGGATTTAGCATCTTGGCACTCTGACAGCAAAGAACCACTCAAACAAAACAAAAAAAACCCACCCACCCAAACACTAAAAACCATTTAAAACATACAGCAGATGATCATTAGGGTGGGTGAAGGAGCTGAAGGAACATTTGGGTTTCATTTGGCTCCAGTTGCAGCCTCCTGAGCAGGGCAGAACTGGATCATAATTCTAAACTGACCCAACTTTCCTTCCCTTCCCTCCCTCCCCCCCAAAAAAGGTGGAAAACCTGATGGAACATTTCACAACACGCAGCACATCAGTTCCACTGCAGCGCTGAGAGGGCTCAGACTTGGCTTATCCTCCCTAGGACTGAGATGTTTTGACATGTTTATTTGTTTAATTTGTTTATTTTGACTAGCTCTGATTATAATTGGCAGCAATGAGCAGCATTAACATTAGGCAGTGTCTTAGACTTGTCGGTTACAATAATGCAAAAGGCATTTGAAGCCAAATTCTCCAAAGGAGTGACAAGAGCTGGAAGTTTGGTTCAGCAAAAAGCAGGGAGAACAAATAGGGCTGGAATTTCATCTTCCCACTGATGGCAGCAACACGGGACCAGCCCCTTGAACAAAATTAAAGATTATTATTATGCTTAAAATCATAAAATCTGTAGCCCCTAAATCACTGGGTTTTTTAAATCAGAACCTACTATATTATCTATATTATCTATATTGTCTATATTGTCTATATTACCTTTATTATCTGTATTAACTATATTATCTATATTATCTATATTTTCTATATTGTCTATATTACCTTTATTATGTATATTACCTTTATTATCTGTATTAACTATAATATCTGTATTATCTATATTATCTATTTTGTCTATATTACCTATATTCTACATGGACACTATATATTATCTATATATTATCTATATTACTGTATTTGAACAATGCTTTTGCCCTCAGATGCACTCCTTTGGTGCCACGGCCAGTGCAGAAAGGGCTCATGATCCTTCACAACTCATTTATTCCTTGGAGCTTATTCAGGCAATGAGGACTCTCATTGACTTCCCCAAAACCTTGATTTACCTTCTTGCACTGGAGCTGTTCTCTAGACTAACGAACTTTTCTGAGTTTCTCTTGGTTTTTTTTTTTTTTTTTTTTTTTTTTTTTTTTTTTCTCTTGGTTTTTTTTTTTTTTTTTTTTTTTTTTTGTTCTTAATTGCAGCTACAGAAACACAACCTGAGTTGGGAGGAGGAGGGGAATCTCTCCAAGACACGCACTGCAGAGCATTTCTATATTATTATTATTTTTTTTTCCCCAGTCCGAATGTTTTGCCTCCAACAGCACGTATTTAAACTGACAAAAACAGGGCTATTTTCTGAGCTGCTGCCTCCCTCACACAGGGGATGTACCGTGCTGTGATATTGCAGCCCATATGTTCCACGACCTCACACTTCCCAGCACTACCTGGGCGACGCCAACAAATCCCCGTCTGTGCCTGGAGACCGAGCAGAGGGTGGGGGAGAAATCTGCACCCAACTGCCAGAGCTTCCTTGCTGGAGCTGATGGTGCTCTGGGCACTTTATTCCCTGTTTATCCCCACCTCAAAACGCCGTTCTGGGCCTCAAATCACGGCCAGGTTTTAGCACCCCCCAGGTTCTCAAATGAAAAATCTGCCAGGATGTTGCTCTGTTCCATTGCTGAGCAAATAAAGCACCCCCTGAGCTGCTGAACCTTAAAGCACCATCCTCAACCTCTACCAGTTCAAGACCAAGACCAAATACTCAATCCAAATCTTTCCCAGGAGTCAAAAAAAAAAAAAAAAAAAAAAAAAAAAAAAAAAAAAAAAATCCCCTTGCAGGGTGCAGCTGCGAAGTGCAGATTCTACTGCACAATTCCAAGAGCCTGACAGCTTTAATTCAGGATCCAAGCATCTCTGCAGAGCAGTGGAGATTCAGGCCAGATGTCAATGGCATCCTCCTTCCCAGAAGGAACACTCAGATCATCAGAGATAAACTTCAGACTCCTCACCAGCAAATCCCAGAGAACTTTGAAGGGAAGGGAAAATAAAACCACAGCAGGTTTTTCAAGACGAGAATCTGAGGCACAAAGGGAAAAAAGTGATGTCAAACAGAAGAAAGAAGCATGGGATTTAACTGTACTTAGTTTTTGTTATTATTTTTCTTTTCCTAGAGATTATTTACAAGGGATGGAGTGACAGAATGAGGGGAGAAGGCTTTAAACTGAAGGAGAGTAGGGTTAGATGGGATACTGGGAAGAAATTCCTCCCTGTGAGGGGGAGAAGGGGCTGGGATGGAATTCCCAGAGGAGCTGTGGTTGCTCCATCCCTGGAAGTGTCCCAGGCCAGGTTGGATGGGGTTTGGAGCAATCCGGGATAGTGGGAGGTGTACCTGCTCATGGAAAAGAGGGAATGCAAAACAATTACTGATTTCAAAAATATTTCATAGTATTTTATAAGCTAAAAAGTGTAGTATAGGGACAGAGTTCTGTTCACACCAAACACTGCAGAGTTCACCACTCCCAATGGGTTAGTTTGATGCCTTCACTTACTTATTTTGCACTTTCAAATTATTTAAAGTGGTTTGAAAACCCATTCCCTCCACCAGGCCCCGTGCTCAGTTTTGAGGACTCTCCAAAATTGATTAAAATACCAACAACACCTGGAAGTGCCCAGGACTTCCCTGCACAAGGTGAGCAGCTTTGGGCCTTGTGGTGGAGAGCAAGCTCACCAGCTGTGTGCATTCACTTTAAGTATTCAGCCCATCTTTCAGTGAAGATTCATTTGTGGTGTCCCTGGGCACTCTCCAGTCTCATTATTGAAGGCTCCACACTCCCCTCCCCACCCCAGAGCCTGCTGGTTTTAAAGTGATAACACACAGCTCAGTCCACACAGGGGAAAGGCACAGGGTGCCCTCAGCTGCAAAATATTTGTGGGAATGGTCAGAATTTCCCATTTCTAGCCTGGATTTGTGTAGATCAAGGGGTGAGAGGTGATGGTGTCAGGCCCTACACTGGAAATGCTCAAGTCCATCTGAAGAAAACACTGAAACCACCCCTTGCCTCTTGTGGTAGAACATCTTGGAACATGTTTGTGCCTCAGGACAGGAATTCCTGCCAGGGTAGCTGTGGGGAGGGTGCTGCTCACACAGTTTGGATTCTCAGGGATACACAGCTCTGAGTATTTTGCTCACAGAGTTTGGATTTTTAGGGATACACAGCTCTGACTATTTTGCTCACACAGTTTGGATTCTCAGGGATAAACAAGTCTTGAGTATTTCACCACTCCCCAGCATCTTTCAGCAAACCAGGCCTTTAAATCCCCTTCACACAACTTTCCAAAACACAAAGCAAACAGAGCTCCCCAGCACGTGTCCATACAGCTTCCTCAAACAGCAACGCTGTGGAATCACAGAATGATGGAATTGGTGAGGTTGGGAAAGCCCTCCCAGACCATGGAACCCAACCTGTGCCTGATCCCCACCTTGTCACTGAGTGCCACCCCCAGGGGTGGGGATCCAAACCTGCCTGGGCACTGCCAAGGCCTGAGCCCCCTTTCCATGGGGAAATTCCTGCTGTGCCCACCCTGAGCCTCCCCTGGGCACTGCCAAGGCCTGAGCCCCCTTTCCATGGGGAAATTCCTGCTGTGCCCACCCTG
>VZUI01035143.1:0-29062 GCA_013401135.1 Cettia cetti | reverse complement strand
ACCCCCCCCCCCCCCCCCCTTTTTTTTTTCCTGGGTGTATCATGGGTTTGACAGAGCCTTGCAACAGAGCCTTCGTCCAAGAATACCAACAGCCTGCCTAGCATACCTCACATACACTGCACAGAGTCTTGCAACACAATATTTACAAGCTCCCCGAAAGGCAGAGGCTCATTTAGGAACAGGCCATTGCCCAGAAACATCAGGAAAAGCTGGTGGAGGAGGAGAAATAGATTGTTTAAAGTATTGCTAAGCACCATCCGTGATTATGAAGGAAGTGCCTACAAGCTGGCAGCTGAAATCGCAGCTCCACCATTTGGTGCTCAGTTTTGTAGATTTTAACTGAGCGTTAACAATCATTGTGTAATTGAACACCTCATTCAGTTCATTAGCTGATGGCTGTGCAGCGCTGTCAATGTGCAAAGTGCAAACCAGGTGCTAAGTATTGTAATTATTTGTTTTCTCAGCATTTAAACCGGTTTTATTCCCAACCAGTGAAGATGGAAGCAGTTTGCTTTGTGTGGGGATGTTGAGCACAGATATGGCCACAAGAGGAGCACCACGTGTGGCACAAATTGTCATTCCTCACTTGCTGGCCAATGTTCTTGGGGCTCTTTGCCCTCCTCTAAGACAAAGTACTGCAACTCTTGCCTGGTGCTGCTCATCCCCATCTCCTCAGTTTTTAGTTGCAAATCCCAGCCAACAGCATTGATTTTGCACTCTCCAGCCCACAGCTGTGTCTCCTGTGGTAGAAGCTCGTGTTTATTGCAGTATAACCTTCCTGGACCTCTCCCACTGAGTGTTTTGCAGGCTGAGACCTTGAGGAAGCTCAGAGCAGGAGAAGTCCAGGAGGGTCAACTGGTAGAAGGATGCTGGGTGCAAGAGAAAAGTTTATCCAACCTGTCCTGGGGCCCGTGCTGTGAGCAGCTGAGGATCTCATTGAACACAGAGAAGGTCACGTTTCCCTCCTGGAAATGCCACTGCTGCAGACTGGTGCACTTCTTCTCCTGTCATTCATTTCCCACATACACCTGCAAATGCAGTGGGAAGGTGTGAAATCTCTTCCCTGCTCTTCTCCAGATCTGCTTGGTACAGATCAGAACTTCAAAGGCTTCAGCTGCAGGAAGCTGATGTTTGAGTCGTTTTTGAGGCCCTGATTATCAAAGGTGGAAACTCCTCTCTATCCCCACTGCCTGGCTGGGTGCTCACCCAGCCTGGTGGCACTGGCCAGGTCAGCCTGGTGCTGATGATGTTACCTGGTGACCACTCACCTTTGCAAGCGAGCATCCAAAATATGCAGATCTTGGAGTTCCCCTCTATGTCTTTTTAAAACTTAGACACTGACCCACGGAGTGCTAATTAGCTGGATTCAAAACCAAGCTTAAAAAAATGATAATGACTTTACTGATTATCAGGTATGAAAATAAGGTCAGTCAAAAACATATCAGTGCTTTAATTAAGCTTCACTGAGCGAGATGGAATGACTATTAATGACTCCTGTTTTTGCTAAACTTCCCTTCTGTGGCCTGTTACTTCAAGGTAGGGACTGTCCCCATTTGTCACCCTTCCGCTCATGTAAATTGCCTGAGCGAGACAAGCACTTGCTCACCTAAAAACCTCTGCAGGAAGGAGGAAAGGTAATATGTGTGTTCCTGGTGCCTATGGACAGACCTTCTCCTTATTTTAGACAAACTGTTGTCAGTTGGCAGCGTGTCTTTGATTTTGTAGCTTCTGCACGTTGATTTTTTTTGCATACCTTGGCTTATTTGTATTTTTGTCCAGGCTGCAAGTAGCATTATCCAGCTGATATTTGGGCGGACAAATTTGAGACCAGGGGAACTGCAAGAGTGGATCACACTTACTGTTCATGCAGTCTGGCACTGGTTTTCTGACTGGCCATGTGCAAGTCCCTGGGAGGATGTGGAAGGAGGAGGGGTAAGGAACAGAGCTTTTCCTCAAAAGGATGGGCATCACAAACACTGCATCTAGCATCCTGAATGAATTTCATTCATTTTTGAACTTCTATATACTTCTGACTTTCATGACTGTCTGGGCCAGGGCAGAGGTTAAAATTATTTAATTATTTCTTTTTTTTTTTTTTTTTTTTTAGGAATCCAACATGTACATGAGGAATAAACCAAATGAATTTGGAGGTTTTGTTTTGCTTTGCTTTCAGTTCCTCTCCTAACATCTCTGTAGATCCAGTGGAAGATCTGGCCACTCTTGGTTTTCCTCTAAGCTTAGAGACGGGCAGGACAAGAGGGAATGGATTCAAACTGAAAGAGAGCAGGTTTCGATTAGGTATTAAGAAAAAATCCTTTATTGTGAGGGTGGTGAGGCCCTGGCACAGGTTGTCCAGAGAATCTGTGGCTGTCCCATCCTTGGAAGTGTTCAAGGCCAGGCTGGACGAAGCTCTGAGTAACCTGGTCTAGGGAAAGGTGTATATATCAAAGTAGCCTATGGCTGAGGGGTTGGAATAAGATGATCTTTAAGGTCCCTTCTAATTACAACTGTTCTATGATTCTGTGAAAGGAGAGGTCCCTGGTGAACCAAGCCCTCTGCCCAGTGTTGTCACTGCACCATCCCTAGGTATTTCTAGGTGTCTGACATTTGTCTTGCCTTCTGCCTTTGCTGTGAGTGTCCCTCATGATGACACACCAGCAATCTGTAATTTTCCACACTGGCAACCCCGCGTGCCCTCCCTGCAAATGGCAGCCAGAAGCAGCTGGCTGGGACCACCAACTTAGAGGTCACTGGCTGGGAATTGAGTGACACGGAAAGGTTGACTCTGGATGGTTTAAGGAACTGTGCACTCTATGCCAGATCAACACAGCAGGGGCATTTTGGTGGTGCTGTGGCATTTGCAGCTCTTTTCCTGCTGTGTGTGGTGATTCTCAGGAGACAATGCCCTTGTGGAGGGTGGAGCAGCCAAGCCCTGGGGACAGGAGGCAGGAGCCCACCTGGGACACCCTGCCCTGTGTCACCTGCAGAGGTGATGCTGAGCTCTGAGAAATGACAGAGATGTCTCAAACTGGGCACCAAAAGTGAGTGGAAACTTTTGACCTTCACTGCTCTGTGCCTCATTTCCTCATCTCTACAGGCTTCCTCCTCTTGCAGGACGTGAAATGTGTTCAGTAGTGACTGTGGAGCCCATGTGTGAAGGGGAGAGGGCAGGGCAGGAAAGGAAACACATTGTGCAGGGAGCACTGCAGCATCTGAAGCCTTTCTGTGTCAGGTCTGTGCCTACTTGTTGAGGGATAAGGATGGGAAGACCCTGAGTGGCTACGTGTGCCCTGCACACAAGAGAGAACCTATGACTGGTGATGATGCAAACACTGACTGACCCACACAAGAAGGACAATTTACAGTCCTGCAAGAAAACAAAGTTCCTCTACATTTAAGCCTTTTAGTTTTCAACACTGATGTTCTTTTGAAATATTTGCATTTGAGTTTTTTACCAGTTTGGGTACTCTATCATACATACATCCTCCAGACAGAAGACTTTGGCCTTGCAATTCCTGCATGCAAACCACAAAGTTTTCACAACCTGTAGCTTTTTTGATATTTTGAAAATAAGGTAGAGTGCTTGTACATTCTTTATAGGATGGGAGAGCCCATCCTTTGGTAACTTAACCCATGGGAGAGTGGCTTCTTTATTAAAAACCTTCTTGTTTTTATTGTAAACTTGCCTACCTTCCCTTTGTCAGCTAAACCAAAGGGTATTAGATCTCCTTGCAGCTGTAATGGGTGAACATGCTCAGGGTAACCTTTCCAGAGGATGGGACTGAGCCTCTGAAGTATTAAGTGCCTTCAAGGTCCACTAAAATCAATGGGATTGAAGAATGCCATACCCTTGAAGGGCTGAGCCCCAAGGGATGGCTTCTTCTGGGATACACTGATTCTGAAGACAGGCAAAATAAAATATTTAAAGCAGCCTGACAGGCACAGGCTAAATTCTTTTCCTTTTGTGCTGAAACGTAATTTTTTTAATATGCCCTGAGCATGCTGTGAAAGCAATCTTTCTACATGTTTCCTTAGTGGGGAGTGCTTGCTCTCTGTGCTCATCAGTCACAAAATCTGTGACTGATATGGCCCCAAAGCATCAGGAAAGTTTAAGTTCTACAATATAGCATTTTTTAAAATAAGACATAATTGTTTGTGGAGGAGGAGTCTATCAAGTACCTAAGCTGGGAAAGGGTTACTGCAGGGACATACATCAGCAGTATGTACTTTACATTCTTAGTCCATTGGTTTCCAGAGCAGTTCTTGTTCACAGTAATGTGAGGCAGTTAATATGGGATCTGAACACCACTGGACTGATAAGCCTTCATACTGACTTGCAAAAGTAATTTTCAGTAATCTTTGAGGGGAAAAATTGCATTTAGTGGGGAAAAAAAAAAGAAAAAAAAAAAGGCTAAGCCATTCGTGCATCCTATTTTATTGAGTATGCAAGTAATAGACTATGCAGAAATTGAACTTTTGATCCATTAGGCTGTGCACAGGGACAAACTGCTGCTGAGTTACTGTCAGAAAGTTACACTTCCAAATAGAAAAGTTTCACAGTATTTTTCCAGAGTGTTGTTTCAAAATGAGATGCCAATATTACAGTTAAAATTTAAATTTACATCAGAAAGGATTGGAACAATGTTCCCAATCCAAGACTCTGCTGTCGTGTATCACACTCCCACTGCCCCAATTAGTCATTCCCAAACCAACTTTTTTTTTGGTGGCTGTTGTGCAAGGTAGTGGCAACATCCTTTCCTAAAGGTTTAATGAACACAACTATCTGTGTCTGTTTTGCTCCAATGATTGCTTCATACTCTGAGCCAGGCCAGGCAAAATAGATAACTTCCAAACCATTTTAGTTTTCCTGACAGAGATGGTTCAATCCCCAGCCAGGACTAATCATGATATATTTCCTCTAAATCCCCAGCCATCTCCAGTCCAGTACAATCACTTACGAGTATTTGTGGCTGTTAATTGGCACAACCTTTCACCAAACATGAATTTCTCAGATTTGGATGAGCATCATGGTAAGAACTTTCCTTTAGCTAGAGGAAACACCATCAAGAGAGACAGGAGGGGACCTCATTGGTTCTGTGTGTGTGCTAAAATCAGGGCTTTCAGAGAGCTCCAGCTGCATTTCCCAAAGCATCACGGGCCCAGAGAGGCAGATTGATCAGGTTAATGGCACAGTTCAAGACCCAGCTGGTCTTGACCCACCCAGTGTATTCTCCACACCCTGATGGGCTTCACAGGCACTTCATAAGGAGACCAAGACCCCTGAGGAAAGAGTTGCCAGAAAATATTGAAAAGGGACCAAAATGACCTGGCTGTGTTGAAGAAGGCTGAGAGGTTCTGAGTATTTGAAATGACAGTGGTGTGGGCTGCCCAGCATCCCTGCAGAGCCAAAGTCCCTCCCAGGGCAGTGCCCAACCCCAGGTGACCCCACACCAACCTCACTGCTCCAGAAGCAGCCACGAGGCTCTTTTATGTCTCACAGCCACCAGCCCATGGGAGGAGAGTGCTGCTGCAAAGACCTCACCACGCTGCACAGGAGCATTCACCCTCTTCAGCTTCTCCCCTGGCAGGGTGTGGAGCCTCCTCCCTGAGCTGTGGCTGCAGCCCCAGGGCACTGAGGACTGTTTGTTATAATTCTTGGCATTTGTGTCTAAACACTTCAGATTCGTGAGCCCAGTAGTGCAACTGTAATAACAGCAATGCCTAAATCTCTTTAAAACCTGTCAAGGGGCAGGATTTGGGGAGGATAGCAAGGGAAGGAGTGGTTGGCAGGGCTGGAAGGGGCTTGGGCAGGAAGGAGGCTGTGCTGAAAAATGACAGGGCCCAGGGCAGGAGTATCCCGGAGGGGCCATGGCTCTTCAGGAGAGCAGCACCAGAGAAATACAGACCAAGAGATGGGCCCGAGCTGTAGAGATTGCACCCACTGTAGCAAACACCAGCCTGAAACAGGAATGGATCTGAAACACACAGAAAGCCCTGGCTTTGCATATTTGAAATAAGTCATTATTCAGGCTTTCCAGCTCCCTATCTCTCAGAATTCTGCTCAATGAGAAACCTTTGCATTAATCCCCCTCCACCATCATTATGCAATATTGCTTAGGGTAAGGGAAGTTTCCTTGCTCTTTTCTAAATATAAATTTCTGTGGTCAGAAAATTAGAGAAATGACACGGCCGACCTTCCTAAATGTGAAGAGCTTCTTTGGGGAAGCAGACAAGTCATCTGCTGCAGCAGCCTCTTATCACTCTGTGGTAGGTGATTGCAAAATGCCTCTCTACCCAGAGTTACATTGGGTTTAAATTGAGCTAGACAAGGGAAACACAAAAAAGGCTTGTGGGCAGCTGGGTTGCTAAAAGCATGGGGCCTGGCACTGGAGCACTGTTAGTTAAAACAGCAATTTGTCATGGAAAAAGGAGTGGAGCAGCCTGTGATGCCAATGCCATGTGTGGTTTTCCAAGCACGAGGCTTTGTGATGAAGATGAAGAAAACACTCAGGGACCATTTTAACTCAGCAGCCACTCCCAGTACAGCAGGAGTTAATGCAGTGTCAGACTTTCCATTAATGCCTCTGTTTTTGCAGGGGCTGTGAAAATATGCTTGAGGCAAAAACTTGTGATTCAGCAGCTCAAGCTGAAGAGTTAACTTTTCTTTTTATATGCATCCATTTTCAGAGTAGCGATTTATAGTAATATTCATTCAGATCTATATATGGTTCTGCTGTGGTGATAGAGGGAGCTGGGGAGGGAGCTATGCAAAGCCTGGTGCCCAGCTGCCAGGCATTTCTGTCAGAGAGAGGCTGGGCAAGAGGTTTGTGGTCTTCACGTGGCTGGTGTAAGGAGAACTAAGCACTCTCAGGGCCAGGGACACTGTTACCTAGAGGAAAAGAGGCCAAACATGGGCTTCTTTTCTGCTTAGATGACAGCCTAAAAAAAGAATAAAAAGGGTAAAAGGATAAAAACCTGCATGAGGAGTCGAGGCATGCTCTCCTTTTGCCCACCTTCCTACACCCAATGCCTGCTGTCCTCAGGTAAGAGAGGGACAAAAATGGCTAAAATAATTTCCTCAACAGATTTCTCTCCTGGTTTGCACCTGCCTGTTATGTCTACAGTTGCCATTCCTAACATAGGAGGGAACCCTTCAGGCTGATCCATGCCAAAATTCCCCATAATAAAACTTTGGAGGTAAATGGTCAGTGTAGAAATGAGAGATCACACCAAGGACCAGCTCTTGGCCTTGCAATATCCAGTTAACAGAAGATCAGTCATCCCTGCCATCCTGAGTATAACCAATTGAGACCCCCACACCTCAGGCAGAACAGCTGGGCAGCGGGCTTGTCACAACTCCTGGTACCCCTTGGGCTATGGAGTTCGGCTGGGCAAAGTCATCTCTGATGTCTGGCAAATCCCTGACTCTCTGCACAGCCCATCTGGGCCACAGGTAGCCCAGGACACCTCAAGCAGCTTGGTGCTGCTTAATATAGTTTCCTCTGAAAGATCATACTGTTTTTTACAACAGCTCCACTAATTACTGCAGCCAAGTGCCAGCAACCAGACAGATTTACAAGGACACAGTATTGCCACTCTTCTCCCTTGTCCGTGTCTTAGAAGTTGAATCTCATGTCCTTTCCCTAAATAGCACCTTAGCCCATGTTGTCCCACATTATTTGAGGTTATTTTCCTTCAAAATATTCTCCATACAAACTAAAATACAGTTATTTCTATCCATTTTTCAGAAAAGGTTTCCTTTCTTCTTTGCTCTTTCAAGAAAATAGGCTCCTAGCAGGTATTTATCATGATAGCTAAATTAGCTGGTACCCATAATACTTGCAGCACAGAAAATCACTTCATCAGCTCTACAATTTGAGCTTACTGGAGAAGACTTTTAAGAAAGAATGAGAATGAAGTGCAGAATAACCATTTCTTTCCCCTTGTCCTTTTGAGGCACCAAAGTTCAAGGTGTTTTTTCCTTTCCTTGTATACCCAGAAATCTGTGATGATGGTTAATTCAGGACTAAAAGCCCATGCCACTGCAGTTTCACTAAGATGTTGCATGATTTCTTTTCTTCTAATCCTAAACTGCTACGACACAAAACAGGACAGAAGCAACTCTACTTTGGTGATGGGAAGGAGAATTCTGTACTGAAAGAAGCAGTGCTGGTAGGAAAGTGGAGCGTGATCACAGTTGGGCTCCTGTGCATTACAGCTACATGCTGAAATTATTCAGCAAGGGCTGAGCAAGACCCTCAAGGGTCATCATAAAGAGGTGTGTGTTGCTTTTTTTGGGTGAACATTACCAGGAGCAGGAGCTGGTAGGTGCCTTTGTAGCCCCTCAGATTTTGCCTTTGGAGGAGAACACATGCAGCCCTCAGAGGCTGCTCAGATCTGCTCCAGAGCCCCAAAATATCAGGCAGAAAGAGCTTCCATGAAACCACTTTGAGCACCAATACCAGGTCAGGCTCTCCCTGAATGCCCATCCAGGATGTGAGCCAGCCAGGGAGGGAAGGTTCTCAGAAATGGTGGAGGTGACAACTGGACATGTGCAGCTGTGTGGGTGAGCATGGCCAAGGGACAGCTGTCTATCCACGGCAAACCTCTCAGTGAAGCCACCCATGAAAAATAAAAATCTTAAGTTATTCCTCTGGTTTAAAGACAAAAATACATATGTAGTGGAAAACACTCTCTGTGGAAGTCCCTTGCAAAATAGTGTTTGGTTTCCTTGAGAAGATGAGTTTACTTGCAACTTAAAAATATTGCTTTTTTTTTGCGGTCCTCTTCCATGAAACCAACACGGATACACATTCAAATGTTCCCATGCATGCACTGTGCATGGTCAATCAGTGATAGGTCAAGATGGCAGGCATTAGTGAAATAATGAAATAATTAATAAATAACAAAAATATTTTCAAAACCTTTTCCCTCTTCCAATTTTTAATCTGCTTTTCTTACAAATAAGTCAGTAGTTGAACGCTGTAAAAATGATTTTTTTTCTTCAAGGATCTCTGATTACCTGCTTTGTGTTTTTCCAGCAGGTTGATGTAAGTGGCTCTGGCTCTAGAAGACAGCAAAGCCTTTGATCATCTCTGTTCCTTCATTATTACCTGAGGGAGCCATCAGGAACTTTCTCTCATATCCAAAAATTATCCAGCCTATCTTCCTGGATTTCTTTATTCAGTGAATTAGTTTTCAGAATTATTCATGTTTATTAAGAAGACTCACTGGCACTCCATGGTTAGGTTTCCCCTGAGCTATGTCAGCTCACAACACTGCAAGGTGCTCAAATGTTCATCTCTGTGTTACACATCAGAGACAAAAGGTCTTGCTGCCCCTTGCACTTGGAGAGGATCAAGCAACAACCCAAACTGGCGAACTTCAGTTCCTTGGGTGATGGCCAAGCATGGCCAGATAAGATATTTGGCTCCTCTATCACTTCAGCTTATCATGGGGAGGCCTTACCCAAAGGATGTTATAAAAAATAAAGAAGACTGACTTTTTTCATGGGCAGAGAGTGATAGGATAAGGGGAAATTGCTATAATTCAATAGAGGAAATACTTAGATTAGATTTTATGGTGAAGTTCTTCCATGTGAGGGTGGTGAGGCATGCGCACAAGTTGGCCAGAGAAGCTCTAGAGGCCCCAGCTCTGGAAGTTCAAGGCCAGGTTGGGCAGGGCTTGGAGCCATCTGGTCTCATGGATAACATCCCTGGATGTGGCAGGGCACTTGGAACTAGGTGATCTCTGGGGTTCCTTCCATCCCAAGCCTTTCTATCATTCCATGACTCTGTGGTTATTGGATGTTCTATTGCCCATAAACAGATCCATACTGCCCATAAATGATGGTCAGATATTTCCATGTTCTTATTTCAAGAAAGAAGACACAAAGTATGAAACCCTTAGCTTCAGTTTAAGGTACGGAGGACACTGAGTTCTTGCCATCCAGCTGGGCATTCCCAGACTCTAGGCTGCTGCTTTGCACTTATCCACCCCTTCCCACTGCCAGGAGACGTGCTGCACCTTCAGTGTGGTTCATTTAGCTGCCAAGGCCTAGAAGCTTTTCACCAAAACCTTTCTCTTCAAAAATCTGTGTTGTCTCACCAGCCCACATCAAAACTGTGCTACTTCCCAGGTGGGCAGGTTTGTCTCTACCTGGCCTGCTGCTCTAACCTCTTCTCTTGAGTACCTGGGTTCAAAAGTCACTTTCAACAGGGTGACACAAGAGACCCGTGTTTGTTTCCCAAGCCTAACAGACATCCTGTTTGCCCTTGGGTTGTGCAGCCACTCTCAGCTTCCTCCTCTTTACAACAGCATAATACACGATTTGCTCCACTTTCCTGCTGCATTACACCCCCTCCATCTCTCCTTGACATCCTTCTCTCAATTTCTCTCTCTCCTTTGTAACCTGACTTCCATGTACCCAACAACCTGCAAGGATTTGGGCTTCCTGAAGCTCAAATAAATAAAACCAAGAAGGACAATGGTTGGTTTGTGCCTAAGCAAAGGCAGTTTTGCTTCTCAGCAGGTTTGTGTGAGCTGTTTCTGGTTTCAGTTCACATGGGTTATTTCACCTTCTGAGTTTCTCTTTGACATTCAGGTTTCTGCCTTTTTTTTTCCACCTGAAGCCAAAGGGAAGAAAAAAAAAAAAAGGCACCAGGTTTGATTAAAAGCCGCACCAATTTTTTAAAAGGTAAAAATCTTGTAATTCTAGAATGGGAACTTCTTCTAACTTGGCAGTTTCTTGTTTGTCCAATACTCCATATCCTGGTGCTGGGCTGCTCCTATTAAAAGCAGTTATGCTCAGAGCACAAGGATGTTAGTGCAGGTACCTGCCTGCCATCAACCATCTTGGCTCATGACTAAAACCAGAACACGTACAAAAATAGAAGCACCAAAATTCATCCTCAAAATGAAACAATTACAGGGGACAGTTCATAGCTTCATGCTCACGTTCCTCTAGCCCTTCCATGGGATAGATTTCGTTATCCTGGTAAATAGGGAGCTGACATCAGTAGAGAACTCTACATTCAAGTTTGGCACAACCACTTTCTTTGGTGGGGTTTCGTTTTATTTTGATTTTCTACCAATGTTTAATGCAGCTTCTATTGCTCAGCACATAGTTAAGTCTAGGTACAAATTGCAAAGAATGAGTAATTGCCCATTAATGAGTTTTTGCAGAGGATTGGACTCTAAATGCTAATCGGTGTCTCAGAAAGAATGCCAAATTATATCCACACTGCCTACCTGCTTCTCCCTGATTTCTGTTTAGCATGCAATTGGAAGATTTTGGCTTTAATGTTAATTAATGCTTTCAATTAGAACTCACAACATATATTAAGCCCTGGTCATTTCAATCTCATGATGAACCCATACATAAAATTTGCTGATTCTACAGCTGGTGAGAACAATCTGCACAAACTAAATTTCCTTTTATTTTCCAGCCTAAAAATACACCTGTTCCCAGAACTGAGTCTTCTAAACCTTCACATCTACATGGTTGCTGCGTTTTTCTGTCGTCTTTTCCGATCAACAGAGCAACAAAACAGCAAAACCCAAGGCCCCAGCGAGCAGCGCTCCAGTGAGCAGAGGTGTGAAACCGCAGGAGGAAACAGGCAGAAACACGAGTGGGGAGGAGATGCTGGGGATGTTCCTCCCTCTCCCTTTGGTGTAGTGATGGTGGAGGGACCTGCCCTTGAGTGGACAGGAAGGGCGAGGTTGCAAAACGCAGAACTGAAGGAATTTGGGCAAGGCACCAGTTATGAAAGGTGCTTTTGCCTGTTCTTTTCTGGCTGGGTGAGAGATGCTGCACAGGCCCTGGGCTGTCCTGCTGATAAAGCCCTGCCTAAAGGTTTTGCACAGGCCCTGGACCATCCTGCTGATAAAGCCCTGCCATAAAAAGTTTGTGCTCAGGGCCGAGTCAAGCACAGAAGGGAAACACTCAAACTAGATCAAGTCCTTTGGCCACCATCTTATTTTTTCCCAAGGGATGCTCACGCTTCCTCAATCCCTTGCTGCCTCACCTTCAGCCATGCCACTGGGACCTTTCCTCACCTTTTCTGTAGGAGCATTGGCATGTTAGAGGCAGCATTTGCAAACCAGTCCCCACAGCCCAGGTTCTGCCCTGCTCCAGCAGCTGTGGGAGGGGTGGACCAAGCTGTGGGCTCAGTGCCACTTTCTTGGGGCACTTTGTGCATGTTCCCAGCTGGTGCCCAGCGCTGCTACCTCAGGATCCCCTTGCAAATCATCTTCTCACTTGATGTTGAGTTCTGTTGGCTGGGAACTTTACAATCTGAACATTTAGGCCTATCAGTATAGCATTTTGCCAAATTATTTATTTTGCTTGTGTTTTGTTTGGCTCTCCTCCCCGGTGAGATCAGAGATAAAGCTTATTTACTAGTTGCTGCTTGCCCTGGACAGCTGAGGAGCTGGGCTGGAGTGAAAGCAGCTGTTCCTGGTCAACGTGCATGGCTTGTGCTCATTCTCAATTCCCAGTGAGCAGGATCCTTCAGCAGTGATGGAGTAGCTCTGGGTTTCAGTCTATCTGTCACTGCTCGACTGTTTTACTGTGCACACAATGCACTGATGGGCGACATCACTCAACTGCAACAAGTCCAGCTACAAAAGCAAGTAGCAGCAATTTGTAGCCTCAATGCAGCCATTTAATCATTCCCAACACTTCCCTGGTTGCCACTTTGGATAAACTAACTTGAGAATTAAGAACAAATATTTGACTCTCCCCCCCCTCCCTATAATTTTACGCAGCCCTGTTTAGACTGTATGGTACTTAACAGGAGACCTTTGCCCTTTAGTTAAAAGCTGTGACCAGGAAATCCCACCTCCTCTTAATGAGCTTTTTTGTTCAGCTTACAGGGAGGGATTTGCACTCCACTCTTGCACTACAAATGCTTTGTCTGCTTGGCTTTTTTATTCAGCTGATGAATAAAAAAGCAAACGCCAAACTCTACACGTTTCAGTCTCCATTAAGACCACAAAGAGCTCTAAATGCACATCCTAGCAATGGCAATAATTTTTTTTAAAGAGTGAGAAGAAAGAACACATGGACATTTAAGCTGTGGTACTTTCCATAGCTATTCCTTAATGCTTTTGTCAGAAAAGCTATATACTTTTTACTACCAAAACACACAGTAGGTAAAAGGACAGACGGTGTTTTGGGAATCAATATTATGCTCTTTCTCCTGAGAAACAATCGTACAAGCAGCCCAAGCAGTGGCCTTTGTCAAACCTTTCCCTTGCTTATGTCTTTTGACCACATGCTGAGACCTCTCATACTCCAGTGGCCTTGAAAGTGTTTTCCCCTTCTTTTTTTTTTTTCTTTCTGTGTGCTTCAGATAGCTCTTGGTTTCCTCTAATCTCTTGTTCTTTCCTTCTAATCACTACATATCCTGAATAACGATAGCCTGCAGACACCAGCCTCAAATTATGGACAGCAGAAACGCAGAGGATTAAACGCAGTCACAACAAGAGATGGTTCTGCAGCAATCTCCAGATATTTGAAGAAGATGGAACAAAACATGTTCCAGTGGGGAGAGCCTCAGTTTTCAGAGAGCGAGGCTAAACACTGTAAGTGCCTCTCTGTGCACAGGAGTGGAGTGGGAAGGATTCTCCAGCCCATTGCACAGCCACGTGCTTGCTGTGCACTGGTGTCTTGTTAGGCTTGTTTAACTGAATCTGGCAACGTGGTCAGGGACACTTGGATATCAGGGAACATATAAAGGAGTCTATTAAGCAAAACTCCACTGCAGGAGAGGGATAATGGCCCCTTTTAATGCTGGGCCTTCTGATAGTGCAGAGGTTGCCACCTTAGAGAAATTTGACAACTGGAAAATTGTTGTAATTCCCAGGCCTTTTGGACTAGTTAGTGACTAGTCAACCCTAACTGCCTCTTATGTGCCACCAAGAATCCATAGGGAATTCCTTCTCATGTGAAAGCCCCAGCAAATCAGTGCCAGTCATGGAATCACAGAACATCCTGAGTTGGAAGGATATGTTCCCACCAGGAACATTGAGTCCAGCTGAGCTGGCAGATCTCTTGGCATCCATGCTCAGTGTGTGAGGGTGGGAGATCCCAAGGAAGCCTTGTCCTAAGCCAGGGTGTCTGTGATGCAGGCAGCAGATTGTGGGATCGTCCCAGATTGCATGGAAAAGCCTGTGAGGGTGCAGAATGGCAGCACCCCGAGATCAATACGATGAGCCTTGGTTCATGCTTCAGTGTGGTGAACTAAACTGCAGAAAAGGAAACTGCTTTAGGAAATTAAAAGGCAGAAACAAATTTTTTGACTCATTATAGGTGCCAGATGTGCCTGTAGGGTAAATGTAAGCTATCCTGCAGAAGGGCTCGTCTGTATGTTTTAGGTACCAACAGATCTTTTCCCAAATGTGTCCTCCTAAAATTATTTCAGATTCAAAATTAGTTTTTCTTGTTGCATTTCCTGCAGTGCCAAGCCAGATCTTCAAATATGAATCTAACATTACTGGCCTGACATCAAAATAAGCATATCCAAAGGATTTTAGAATGCTCTACATCAGCATCTTTATATAAAAAAGAAAATCAAGAAATTGTTTCTTCACTATGGCTAGGAAAACCAGGATGAAAACCTACTATTTATTTTAATAAGGGATTTCTGGCTGCAGGTGTTATTTCAGGGTCCTGAACAGTATTTGCTCTGTGTATGTGATCAGAGCTGCTAAAGAAGGAGATCTTCAGGGAGGATGGGTGAGAGAAGGATATAAATATTTCAGTAGTAAAGGTTTCCCCCCAACACATTTTGCCTTGCTTCTGAACTGGTGGCAGTTTGCAGTTGCCAAAACCTTTGAGCTTCTTGTGGGAGAAGGGGACAATTCCAGCAGGAGTGCTGAGGGGTGTCACGGGTGTGCTTTGCCTGTCCCTGTACTATCAAGTCCCTGGAGACTCTCCTTGTCACCCTCAGGCTGCAGAAAATCATTGACCTCGGGCTAAATAAAAAAAAAAAAGAAGAAGAAAATGATGAAGAGGCTCAGTGCTGCATATTGTCATGTCTAGCCTTTACTCCCTGCAACCAGAGGCTGGAGTCACCTAGTCAACCTAGGCTTACACACAGTGCCTTGGGAGACCTGGGATCCAAACCTGCCTTATGCCAACAGCCCCTCAAGAGTAGCTGGAGACTGCTTTGCCTTGTGCATTTTGATTTTAGTTGGTTGGGCTGGGCTTCTTCAGTTCAGGCTTCTTATCCCCAACCATCACTGCGAGGTGAGGGCACACAGTGGTGTCTTCACACAGTGTTGAAAAGCAGCAGGAGAAGCTGCTCCCTAGCTTTGGTGTGATGGTGAGAGGAGCCTGTGCTGGGTTTGGGTGTCTTTTCTGCTACTGGGCAGAAAATAATGTGTCTCTGATTGAAGGAGAATTTGACTTAAAAGAAAAAAGACTTAAAATTCACATTGTAATTGGACCTACATCTTCCCTGCCAAATGCTCCAGGCACCAGGATTAGCTTTATACTGCTCACATTTTACTATCTCGTGAATCTTTCATACATCTGGACAGAGCTAAATCTTGCTGATAAGGGAAGGATGTTGCTCCCACTTGAAAGCATCCTACAGTTTCCTCAGGGAGTCCTATCACAGGTGTAGTGCGTGCCAGGGGAGGCAATGGCCCCATCCCTCTTTTTTCAAAAGAAAATGCAGATTGTCATTGCATTCCTACCAGGACCCCAGCCGTGGCTAGCTGGTAAATGCCAGCCTCTACTGCTGTATTTTGGTTCGACATTGCTGGAAGATAAACACCACTTAGCAGCTCCCAAGATCACAGCATTTTGCTCATCTGCAGGGCCAAATCACAACTCTCCTGAGAAACTGAGGCTCCAAACCTGTCCCAGCTGCTTTCAGGATAGGGGGTTTTCAACAAATCTGACCCCATGTGCATTTGACCATCATCTTCCCCACCCAACCACCCCCAAGGGGAGAAGCATTTATATGCCACAGTGGTTTCAGGCCAGATATTCCAGGAACCTGAACAATAATCAATTTATAAACTCTTGTGGCTGCAGATCATGAGTTCCAGCACTTACTGAGGGTGGTGTGGCAAAGCACAGACAGTACAGGGGGTGATCACCCAGAAACCACTCAGGGTTGTGTGGCCCAAGATCTGACAGCAATTGAGCACTTTTCCAGATAAGAGATTGAAAGACTGAACTTCACAAGGCCTTGCATTATGTTTTCAGTACCCCTCAATTAGAAACACTTTCTCACATACCTACTTTCATAAAATCACCAGCATCCGCATCTCTTGCAGAAAGTTTTGTAATGAAATTTTTTTTAATATATTTTCAGCTGTAAACAGCAGAAAACCCCCTTCAGGCACTTCACTAGACCTTTTATCCGCACGCAGGAAAAAGAATTGATTGATTTTGAAGTTAAACGTTGGCATCTGCTGTTATTCAAAACCAGGACCTTGGATACACTCATCCGCCATGCTTTCAGCTCAGCCACCAGTGTGCTGCAAATGAAGACAAGCTGTTGTCAAATGAGAAATGCAAAATAGTCAATCTGTTTGTCTGTTTAATGTAACTGGGAACATAAGCTGCTAAAAATGCTACCATTCTGCACTGTCAGATGGGAGACACTCTCCAACAAACGAAAGCCTAATGACCCATTTTACTCAGGCGCTCTGGAGTTCCTCCTAATGGTATTTTCCATATGCACTTCAACATGCTTTTAACTGAAACTGCAAATGGTACTATTTTCTATCTAACACAAGCGTGTAATCTGTGTAGCATATTTTTTTTTTCCTCTGGCACCATGAAGGAATGCTGATGTTCAAGGCGTCTTGAAACAGTGAGCATATTGCTCAAGCATCTGATGCTCATCTTCTCTTTACACCTGTCATTGTACTGTATTAAAGGAAAAAAATCAAGTCATTAACCATGATAGATATGTTTTTAATAAGAAAGTGTTGCGCCTCACCAGGCAGATAAATAGCAAGTCTTAAGATATCTTCAGAGCCCAAGCATACAATTACAGAATAAAGTTAAATATGCTGGGTACTCTTCAAAGACTGCTATAACTTGTAAAGATTAGGTCTCTATCAATTACCCAAGCTGCATTCCTTCAAGAATTTTCTAGCATTAAAATCGTTAATTTGACTTTTCCACGGAAAGTTCCCTATTCCCCTCAGATAATTATGTGTGAAATGTTGCCTAAACAAAACTGTGATTTGGCCAAGGAAGCTAGTGTGGTCCATTTTCAAGTCCAAAAAACAACAAAAACAATGCTGCCATTGCCAGAGCAGGGCAGGAAGAAACTCTGGAGATGATGGTTATTTTGTTAAATATTTTTGAGGTTTGTACAGCAAGAATTTCATGGCTCTGATTTCAAATCCCACAGAACTAGGGGGGTTTTTTTTGGCAAAAGCTGTAGCATTTAGCCTCTCTTCTGAGGCAGGCTAATACCAGGCAGCCAGTGCTTGGTTTGCTTTCTCCTGACAAAGCACCACAGTCTGTTGGCATTCTTGCAGGGTGTGCTCCTTTAAGCCATTATAGTCTTAGACCCAGCTTTATCTCCACCCCTGCTGTTATCACATTGATATGTTTGTTAATTATTGACACAAGAAATGCTCAGTCATAGACTGCAGATCCCTGGAAAAGCCCTGCTGTGCTGAGCTGAGCGGCAGTGCCACGGGGGTGCCTGCTCCCTCCTGGCTCCCTTGCCCTCAGGGTGCTGCCATCACTGATTAGCAAACCCCCCAAAAGCACAGAATATCTTCAGGCACTCCCTTTTTCCCCACAGGAAAAAAAAAAAAAAAAGATCCTGCTCATCCAGATTCCTCTCCAAGCCCCAAAATAAACATTATCTTGTCCCCATCGTGTTGTTCACAGCCTGTTTGCAGGTGGAGCAAAGCAAAGAGTGTCCCAGGGGAGATCTGGCAGGAATGCCACTGCAGATGTGCCCTGACCATCTGGGATGGGCCACTGAGTGGTCAGCACCAGCTTCATAGGGTGGCACCCTATGGCTGCACGACAAATTCAGCCCTGCTTCACCTTTTGGGCATGTGTTAGAAAACAAATAAAAGATAATTTCAGCTTAAAATGGTGGGGAGCAGCAATCTGCACTGACGTGTCAATGCTTGGGATTTGTGTGCTCAGGAGAGACAGAGAGAAAGAGCAGAGAAGAAGCAGGTGAAAAAGTGAAAGACAGGAAAAGAATATTTAATGCAAGGGGTTTAACACAGTGGCCAGTCATCTCCAGGATTATAGAGAAATTTAGTACGATCTTGGAATTATCCACTCAGTAACCAAGTAGATATCAGTACATCCAAAGAACCAGGTTTGCTTTATTGTAAAAAGTCTGGTACCTAAGAGAGACATTCAGGCTAGGAGGGAAAAAAAATCTATTCCTCTTTGCTTGCTGTATGCCTCTCCCCTGCATAAATAACTCCCCCAAACCTAACATAAAACCAAACCCAGGCCTTTCCATCACAGATCAAAAGTCAGGCAAGTAGTGTTGCATTGCAGCTGCCTGAATTATACTTGGCCTCTGAATAATAAATAGGGAATTTCTCGAACCACAGGCTCATTAACGAGCACTAATTCAGAACTGATGGCACAATGTTCAGTAATTTAAGCAATGTAGACAATGAAGGTTCTCAACTCTGGTACAAAGAGTGACCTACAGAATCTTGTGGAATGAGTAATTACAGCTAATATCCATTTCAGCTTCTATTAGAACATCCAATAAAACAAGGTCATGACAACAGGCAAGGATCACATCCCAGCAAGCATCGCAGTGGGGAGAGATGGAGTCACCCTGGAGCAGGTGGATGGCTCCTATTAGTTGGGCTCCACCATGAATAAAGCTGCTGACAGCTCCCGGAGGACGGCGGGCGCTGCCGCAGCGGCTGCGGAGGCAGCCCAGGGAATTCGGGGATGGTTTTCAAGAGCACAGAGGTTAGGTTGGGATGGGGTTTGTTTTTGCCCATAACTAACAAAGGCTTGAAGGACAGACCATGAGCTGCTGGCTTTTTTTTTTTTTTTTTTTTTTTTTTTTTTTTTTTTTTTTTTTTTCCCAGCTTTTCAAATAGAGGGAATGATTCAGTGATTTAATAAGTGAGGGAGGACTCTCAACAAGTTGTAACAGAGGGAAAAGTTGATAGATGGAAGCAGGATGGCAATGGGCACCTGTGGTGTGGAAAGCAGCTGACTGAGCAGCAGCAGACCAGAATGAGCTCCTGGAGAGCTTTCTACTTTGTGCAGATGAGCCTTATTAATTCCTAAGAGAGGGTGAAGAACATGGTCAAGTGAGGAAATAAAGAAATTATCTGCCCTTTTTCGGTACCATGAGTGGGAAGGTGGCTGGTTGTTAAAAACAGTTTCTGACAGTACTTCCAAGACTTGATGTTTTTAAAAAACGACTGGATGAATTAAATTCATTCCCTCAAATGAGCTAAAATCTCACTTTGAAATGCTGAAAATTTTTCAGTGATACTATTTGGCTTTCTAAACAAACATTCAGACAACACAGGGTATTTAAAGTGATTCCCTCCCAAAAAATTCATAGGGTGGAAATTTTTTCTACAACCAATTGGTCAATACTGCAAAGCCCAGCATAGGCTGCAACCAAAACTGATTGCACAATGAATACAGTTCACAACAAATATTTTGATGGAGTCAAAAAATCAACTCTGCTGGCTAAATCTTTGACCCTCACAGAGTTCACTGTGTAGCAGTGCGGACATTCTGAGGGTTCTGCTGTGAGGGGAGTGTGTCCTCAGCTCTGAAAAACAGTCTGGTGAGAAAAGCTGGTCCAGAAACAGCAGAGCTGGGTCCCTGCTGGTTAATAGAGCTGCAAACACACACAAAACAATCAACAGTGATGGTCCTTAAAGGTGTGAGATAGCAATGTAGGCATCACTGTGGACAGCTTTGGGTATTTGTCCCTACCCTTCCCTTCAAGCTTTAGTGTGTCCTGCTCAGAGGGTTTGGAGCTGCAGAGAAGTCCCATGGAAAATGCCAGGATATGGTGTGGGCAGATGGGTGTGAAATGCCTCAGAGACAGGCAGGACTCAGTCCCCACAGGGATCCCAAAGCCTATGACAAAACAAGAGAAAAGGGAGTATTTCCCCCAAAGAATTAAGAGTCATGAATCCCTTCAGTGGATGAAAGAAAGTTTTTTCATTAAACCAGAACAGAAGAGAGACTTTCATTGTTTTACACCATACCTACGGTGGTTTGCTAATGGTGCTCCTCTGGTAGAAGCAGGGATCAGACAGAAGACCTGAGCTCCCTCAGGGACTGTTCAATGCTGGGTTTGAGCAGCTTAAAGCACACTTTGGTGCCTGAGTCCCTGCAAGGGCTGACCACAACTACTTCTTGCACTACATAAACCCCAGCTACAACAGACACTTAAAGAATGTACTCCCACATACCCACTCATGTCCCATGTGGCCCAGACACCAGTTTTCATCTAAATACCATTTCATCCCCAGCGGTGAAACAGCTGCCTCCACTTCCTGGTGGGTACAGCAAGGGAACAACCCTGGAACTGCCTGGAAAATCCCTTCTGTCCAGACATTTTCCCTCATGTGAGAATCCTGCCTCCTGGAAAGCTGCTGGAGGACACGGCACGTGAGCACATGATTAGACTGTTGCAGGAGGAGTAAAACACTTTTAGCACATCTGGAAGCAGGAGGAGCAGAGGAGCCAGGGCAGGACCTGGCCCGTGGTGGAGGCAGCAGCCCCCAGCTGCCACACTGTGCCATCCTGCTGCTGCTCTTGTGTTGAATTCTGTTGACTTTAGTGATATTAATTGAAGTAGGGTTCCCAGGATTGGTCCCAGGGTTGCTGTAGCATCAAATGAATGCCAAAAATTTAGATTACCTGCAGCTATATAATTTCCATACTAGCTCTAGGAATTTTTCCTGCATCGCTTGAGGAAAGAACCTTTAAAAGCTGTGCTTTTTTTTTTTTTTGCTTTTTTTTTTTTTTTTTTTTTTTTTTTGCTTTTTTTTTTTTTTTTTTGTATACTATCTAGTAAGGACTTCTGCTTTCTATTAAAATGTGCTGATAGATATTTCTTTTCTGTTTAACTTTAAGGGACCTTGGTGAATACTTTAAGGTTTGCAGCTCAAATGATTGTTTAGTAAGTAAACCTTTTCTCTTCCAGATTTTGGTAAAATACTACGGAGTTAAAATATTTTATTTGGATTCATACCTCATTTCAAAGTGTTGCTTATAATACCTGACAGGAGCTGAACTTTAGTTAGTTATTTCTCCTTTTTTTCCCCTTCTTTTTGGAGGGAAACAAGCAGTCAAACATAGCTTCTGACACATTAAGCATGACTACTGGGAAATTAAAACAAATGCTGGTACAATTCACAGGGGGAAAAGAACTTTAAGTTTGTTTATAAATTCGTTCCCAGCTCCAAATGCATGTCATAAATTAATAGGTCATCAACATACTGTATTTAGCTGGCAGCAAGTAATTTTCTGTGAAGAAGTAAGACAGAATATAGCCAGAGTAGCAAATTGGCTGAAAGTGAAGCCTTTTGAGTGCTTTGGAAAATCCATAACAGACAAGTTGAAGCTCCAGCAAAATGGAAAATCTTTTCTTGCCTCCATACTCAGCTCCAAGGATTTAGAAAACTGACTAATAATGCAAATAGCCCAAGGTCAATAGGCTGGTGGCACAGCTGGGAGGCACACCCAGCTTCCAGGAGATCCATCACGCCTGCATCCGGACTCTGGGGATGTGAGGATATGGGCTGGGATGCTCCAAGTGCCATCAGCCTCACACACTCAAATCAGGGAAATGAGTTCTTAAACAATCAAAATCATCACCTCTGGTTTCTGCCAGCCCAAGGCTGATGAGACCAATCCCTTTGCTAACAGGTCAGGCAACCCTCTGCAGCGCCAAGGTGTCTCACAGCTTGGACAGTCAGGATTCAGCTGGGTGGGAAGTGGATCAGGGCCCTGCAGCCTTGGCACAAAGTCCAGCTCTCACGTTTGGAGAGAGATTTTCTCCAAGATTCAGGTAAGTAATCACCTCCATTTCAATACAAAGGGAAATTTCAACATTACCTTCTGTAAATATGTCCATAAACAGTGGTAACTCAGAGCAAAGTAACCTCTGGTGAACATCAAGACCTGGTGTTAGAATTAAATGCATAAATGCATTTCTCTGGTTTCTGGTCTAGAATTGCATTTTTCAGTCTGTAAGATGCAAGTCACCTGAACGTGCTGTGCCCAGCACGAGGCACAGAGCAACCTCCATCCTGGGATCTTCTTCCCAAGGTGATGTTGGAATGGATTAATGAGGAATTAAAGCAAGACAAGGCCTAGTGAGGCATTGGCTCAACTCTGGAGACAAAAAGCCTCCACAGTAACAGCTTCTTTCCTGCTGTCCTTGGAGGAGGATGGGGGAGAGAACAGCTCCAAGGCCAGGCAGGTGGAGGGGGGTATCAGCAGACCCACTTGCTCTGAGCTTCACTATCAGCCTTTCATTTCCCACTATGTAAAATCCAACACTTAATGTCTATCTCTCTATACATATACTCATGCCTTAAAATTCTTTCAGAGATGGGACGAGGCAATATTATCTTTGAGAAAACGCAGATCTCCTAACTTAGTCTCCCAAAAGGAAAATTACTGACTTGAGCAATTCCTGGTAGTTATCCAAATAGCCTTGTCAAATTATTTAAATACCGCATTGTGATATTATTGAAGTTGGTACCAAGTTACTCTTGGCAGAAACAAGTGCTCACTGGCAGGTGCTGAGTAGATGAGCTGTTACTGCTCCAGCTCTCTGTGTCAGCAGCACGGCTGGCTGCTGCCAGGGATTTTAACCAGGGAGCTCAGCAAAATGCCCTCCAAAGGGGTTCTTTTTCCCAGGGGGCTCTGGAGGGGTTTGCTTTCAGCTCTCAGAGCCTGGTTGCTTATCTGCTGTCACACTGGAGCTATGGAGGCGTTTTTGGGGGGTGATTGGGAGGGAAGCATTGTGTCACTGCGTTCAGCACAAACCCCACACACTCCAGAACAGTCCTCTCTTCTGTCTTCAAAAAAAAAAAAAAAAAAAAAAAAAAAAAATTCAGTATGTAAATCTCCAGTGAAGAAAATGGAATTTAGGAATTTACCTGATCTGTATTAAAAGGCAGGAAAAAAAAAAAGGACTTAGGCTTATGCATTTTGCATTATTCAGGACCCACTCTACCTATATATGCTCAATGTTTTGTCTCTGCTGTAATTTCAGTTGGAAAGATGTTTGAAATGGAAGAGTCTGGCAGTGATTCGCTTATGCTGCTTCAGAAAAAAAGGTTCACAGCTAAGGATAAACAAACTCTATCTGTCCAGCCACAGTGTGAGAAGGAACAGGGGAAGGAGGAAGCACAGCAATAGCAGAAGCTTCTCAGGTTCCTGTCTTATAATTTAAAATCCATCTCAGCTCAGGAAGATCCCAGATTTCCTGCATGGCTTGGGGGTATCCACTTTCCCACCCCAGGGCAGAAATCCCATGGAGCTTCTCTGTCCCCCCATTCCCACAGAAAGTGGAGGGAGTGGTGGAAATCCAGACACTGAAGTCCTGCTTCCACAGCATCCACAAGCAAAACCCAGACAACTGTAGGAAAAACCTCGTGTGGCAAAGAGGGCGAGAGGCTCTGAGCACAGCCCGTGCTGCCCCAGGGTGTGGAGGTACCTGAGAGCCTGGCCAGGTCTCTGTGAGAACCTGTTAGATCATTTAGCCCCCACACCCTTGGAGAAAACTTTCACCCCCTCCAAATATCTTTTTTGCCCAGTTTGGCTGAAAGCTGTCACAAGTGAGATTTTTCCCATGGCTTCCCTTGGGAAGCTGCAGCATCCTGTAGGAGCCCTCAGAGTCACAGAGCATCTCCTGCTCCTCAGCCAACATTTGCTGTGGCTCAGTCCCATTGCCCTTGGTATATCTTCACGTACCACACTGACAAGCTCAATGCCACCCAGAAATTTTGGAGAGTTAAAATTTGTATCACCAAGACAAGAAAAGGAAGTAAACAGAAGAGAATTTGTTCTGAGGATATTGCTTTCTTTGGAGATATGTCTGCACTACAAAGCCATGTTCGAGGAAGGAATTAGTAAACAGATGAAATGAAATGACAACATTGTCATTTTCAGCTAAAGTGGGATGACAAGATTGTCACTTTTCTTCTGTCCACCTTTACCCTTAGGGTATTTATTTTAGTATTGCTGTGCAATACATTTCACTTTAGGCTCCTGGAAAACTGTTATAGCACAAATTCTGTGCTGGAACAAATGGCTACAATTCCATTGACTTCTACATTTTCTAGTAAAAAAAATTCCTCTCCATTTCTATCCAGGGATGCCTGCTAGGTTGCAGGAGACAGAACCTCTGCTATGTTGGAGCCATGTACCAGCTCCCAGTTCCAGGGCTTCATCTTTTCATGCAAATTGATTATTTCCACCCTTCAAATCTGCAAGTCTGAAATCCATATTATGTGTTTAAGTGCAATTCTACTGAAAGGGTCCAAATCTCTCTGCCAGAAAATCTTTTTCTTTCTCCAGAACCTCATAGAGAACATGCCTAGATAGTGCCTTAGTGAGGTAAATGCAGAGACAGATTTAAATTAATATGTCTGGGAATAAATTATTTCTAGAGTGTCTTGAGCCAGCATCACATGAATAGATTACCATGAAGCACTATGGGAAGCAAAAATTCATCTAAAAATCATAGTTTAAAACAGGAAAAAAGCCCCCATGAAAGCTAACTATCCAGCTTCTTATTGCCAGTGGTGGCAAGTGCTTTGCAATCTTTGAAGTACCTCAGAAGCTTTATGGTCCACTGTCTCCACAAATCCTGGTTTATTTTATTTGGCAAGTAAAACTGATAACTCACAGCACCTCAGCAGCCAGAAACACCCCCTAGCAGGCTGGTGGGGCCAGGAATATCCATAACTATTCCCCATGGTGAGGATAACAGGAGGTACCCCACACCAGCTCTACTTCCAGCACTGGGAATGGAAAGTCACGTTGTAGTTTGGTTTTCAATGGCCAAACCCAGCTTTTCCAGGCTGGGGTTTCCCCCAGGGCTTGGGCAGAGCCCAGGAGGTGTGAAAGGTGCTGCCTCTGGATTCACAGGGTGACACTGCACCAGCTGTACCCTTCTCCATCCTCCTTGGCCTTTGTTGGGAAGCAGCAGGATCGGTGCCACCTCCAGTGCTCTCTAAAATGTGTGCCAAGCTCCACTAAACCAGCTCAGATATGTTAACCATGGTCAAGAGACTTTTCAGATTGTATAATGAGGGGAAATAAAACACCTAGGCTTCCCTTCTGCCACTCTAATGCCATTTATATTCAAGAAACTATTACATGAGTTTTGTCATTAAATAAAACACATAGTTTTCTTCTGATTCAACATAATAAACTAAAGAGCTAAATTCATCATGGTGAGAGAAATGATAATTCTCTGCTGATCAAAGGAGAAAGGCACTCTCTCAGCCTATCCTGTGCTTACATTTTCCTACTCAGAACCACATAACTGAGACTACAGAGGGATCTCATATTGTACATTAGTCCAGAGGTTTCATATTTAGCATTCTGTGCTGCCGTGTTGCTATACATCTGTACAAGTCTATTTAAACTCTAGAATAATAAAAAATGACTATATTATGGTTAGGTTTGCACCTTTGCCATACTTATTTTTGTGGCCAGTATGTGATCAGTGTGGTTGCTGTGGTCAGTGTGTGGTCAGTGTGGTCAGTGTGTGGTCAGTGTGTGGTCAGTGTGGTCAGTGTGGTCAGTGTGGTCAGTGTGGTCAGTGTGTGGTCAGTGTGTGGTCAGTGTGGTCAGTGTGGTCAATGTGGTCAGTGTGGTCAGTGTGTGGTCAGTGTGTGGTCAGTGTGTGGTCAGTGTGTGGTCAGTGTGGTCAGTGTGTGGTCAGTGTGGTCAGTGTGTGGTCAGTGTGGTCAGTGTGCTCGCTGTGGTCAGTGTGGTCAGTGCTGTAGCTGTGCTCAGCCTGTGGCTGCCCTGGTCAGAGCATTCCGGGGGTCCGAGCAGCCCGGGGGCAGCGCTGGTGGCCCCGCAGCAGCAGCGCTCACTCCCCGGCAGGGCGGGGACAGGGACAGGGACAGGGACAGGGACAGGGACAGGGGCAGGGACAGGGGCAGGGGCAGGGACAGGGACAGGGGCAGGGACAGGGACAGGGACAGGGACAGGGGCAGGGGCAGGGACAGGGACAGGGGCAGGGACAGGGACAGGGGCGGATCTGCCACCTCCAGGGCTGGAGCCTGGGCAGGGACAGTGCGTGGGACAATGGCCAGCGCTGTGGGCAGTGCCCGTGGCCAGTGGCCGTGGCCGTGGCCGGCCAGCACTGAGGTGTCCCCGTGTCCCCAGGCTGACGTTCTTCATCTGCTCGGTGGGGTTCACGTCCCCCATGCTGTTCGACGAGCGCAAGTTCCCCTATCACCTGATGCTGCAGAAATTCCTCTGCTCCGGCGGCCACAACGCCCTCTTCGAGTGAGCTGGACACTGACCACGGACACGGACACTGACCACCGACACTGACCACGGACACTGACCATGGACCATGGACACTGACCACAGACCATGGACACTGACCACGGACCACGGACACTGACCACCGACACTGACCACGGACCACGGACACTGACCACCGACACTGACCACAGACCACGGACACTGACCACGGACCATGGACACTGACCACAGACCATGGACACTGACCACGGACACTGACCATGGACCACCAACACTGACCACGGACCACAGACACTGACCATGGACACTGCTGGACACTGCTGGAGACTGCTGGAGACTGACCACAGACGCTGACCACGGACACTGACCATGGACCACGGACACTGACCACTGACACTGACCATGGACCATGGACACTGACCACAGACCACGGACACTGACCACAGACACTGACCACCGACACTGACCATGGACCATGGACACTGACGATGGACCATGGACACTGACCACCGACACTGACCATGGACACTGACCACCGACACTGACCATGGACCATGGACACTGACGATGGACCATGGACACTGCTGGACACTGACCATGGACACTGACCATGGACACTGACCATGGACCATGGACACTGCTGACACTGACCACGGACCACGGACACTGACCAATGCCCCTGGACACTGCTGGACACTGACCATGGACACTGCTGGACACTGACCATGGACACTGCTGGACACTGACCATGGACCTTAGACCCTGACTGGACACTGACCAATGCCCCTGGACACTGACCATGGACCTTGGACAACGACCACGGACCCTAAATGCTCACCATGGACATTGACTGGACACTGACCATGGGCACTGGCTGGACACTGACAAATGCCCCTGGACACTGGACACCAAACACTGACTGTGGACACTGACCACTAGCACTGACTACGGACACTGACCAGTGACACTGACCGTGGACACTGACCCCTCCAACTCCTGTGGGTGGGGGGGATGCTCCCATGACCTCGGGGTCCCTCCCAATCCCCCCCATGACCTTTAACTGGTCACTCCCATGGCCTTGGGGTCACTCCCCTGGCCTCAGGGTCACTCCCATGACCCCAAACCCCTTTTCCCCCCCAGGACCTTTAACTGGTCACTCCCATAGCCTTTAACTGGTCACTCCCCTGGCCTCAGGGTCACTCCCCTGGCCTCAGGGTCACTCCCATGACCTCAGGGTCACTCCCATGGTCTCAGAGTCACTCCCATGACCCCAAACCCCTTTTCCTCCCCAGGACCTTTGACTGGTCACTCCCATGGCCTCAGGGTCACTCCCATGACCTCGTGGTCACTCCCCTGGCCTCAGGGTCACTCCCATGACCCCAAACCCCTTTCCCCCCCCAGGACCTTTAACTGGTCACTCCCCTGGCCTCAGGGTCACTCCCATGACCCCAAACCCCTTTTTCCCCCCCAGGACCTTTAACTGGGCGCTGTCCATGGGGGGCAAGGTGCCGGTGGGGGAGGGCCTGGAGCACCCCGACCTGCCCGACGGCACCGGGGAGTTCCTGGACGCGTGGCTGATGCTGGTGGAGAAGATGGTGAACCCCAGCACGGTGCTGGAGTCCCCCCACGCGCTGCCCGCCAAGGGACCCCCGCACGGACACCCCCCCTTCAGCGCCCTGCGCTTCCTGGTGGTCACACAGAAGGTGGGGAGGGGATAATGGGGGCTGGGGGGGACAGTGGGGTTTGGGGTGAATTAATGGGGTTTGGGGGATAATGGGGTTTGGGAGAGGAAATGAAGGCGGGGGGATAATGGGGGTGGGGGATATTGGAGTTTGGGGGGGAGAATGGGGTTTGGGGGGGATAATGGGGTTTGGGGCATAATGGGGGCTGGGGGCTAATGGGGTTTGGGAGGGGAAATGTGGGGAAAGGGGGATAATAGAGTTTGTAATGGGGTTTGGGAGGGAAATGGGGCTGGGGGATAATGAGGGCGGGGAGGATAATGGGGTTTGGGAGGGGAAATTGGGGTCTAGGGGGGAAGTGGGGTTTGGATTTGGGGGGGAATGGGGTCTGGGGAAAATGGGGCTTGGGTTTGGAGGGGAATGGGGTCTGGGGGAAATGGGGTTTGGGGGAAATGGGGTTTGGGGGGGAAATGGGGTCTGGGAGTGAATTGGGGTTTGGGTGGGGAGATAGAGTTTGGGAGGGAAATGGGGTTGAGGAACGGAAAGGGGTCTGGGGGGGTTTTGGGGGACACAGGGAGAGGTTTGTGGGCTCACAGAGCTGTGTCCCCACGCTGTCCCCAGGCCGCCTTCGCCTGCATCAAGCAGCTGTGGCAGCGGCGGCCGCTGAAGGTGTACGGGGGGCGCATGGCAGAGTCCATGCTGGCCATCCTGTGCCACATCCTGCGCGCCGAGCCGCTGCTGCGCGAGCGCCTGGGCCGCGAGAGGGAGGGCACGGCCCCCGACGAGCCCGGGGGGGACGAGGGGGGAGCCCGCAGGGAGCCACACGTCAACCAGCAGCAGCTGCAGCAGGTGAGGGGATGGGGGAGAGGGGGGAAATGGGGGTGGGAGAGGGGGAAATGGGAGT
>VZUI01035139.1:0-37475 GCA_013401135.1 Cettia cetti | reverse complement strand
TAGGTGGTTTTTGCCTTTTTTTGGTTGGTTTTTTTTTTTTTTTTGTTTTTAACATTTCACTCTTGCTGTTGCTTATTGGCCTCCAGATCCAAACTTAAAATGCCAAAGGCAGTGTTTGCTGTAGCTTCAAGTCCTAAAAACTTGATGTGGAAATTGAAGCCTCCAGCTCTGTTCCTTCTGCCCTTTGTTTCATCATAGGTGATAAATGTTCCCATCAAAAGCTTCCCAGCCTGTGATATGTGAAGGAAAAGGAAACAGAAGGGGCTCTTCCATAATTACAGGGCTATAAAGGCATAATAAAAATAAATGTGGTAACAGGAGACACAACACCTCTGAATATGAGCCCTCAGAGTCAGCACTTCTGTTGGGTAGAAAGGTATTTTTATCATCAGAGGATGGTACAGAAACTTACACCCCACACCCAAAAGTTTCCATCTCTTGCAAGCACAGAAGTCCCAAAACATCTTTGCAATTAAATTTGACCTTTAAAAATATTAGATCCAGGGCTTTCCTTTGAAATTCCTTTCTAGAGACAATGAGGATGTTATTTAATGCTCCTGCTTCCACCCAAGAGCACAAGTGAGCGTTGCCTTCACAGCTGGGGGCTGCACGCAGCTCATGGACACAGAAAGAATTGTGCCCAACTGTGCCTGGCTCCTGATTGCCACTGCACAGGGATTTCCTTCTGCCAGCAGGCCCTTGGTGCTGTGAGAAAAGGAGCAAAAACTCCCCACGTGAAGGGCTCTGCCCACCAAGGGCTCATGGATTAATTTAATCTCTCCTTCTGTTCCCAGATTTCGCAGAGTTTGTTTTCCTGGGGCTGTTCCTCACTGAGATGTCTCTGAAGATGTATGGGCTGGGGCCAAGGAATTACTTCCACTCTTCATTCAACTGCTTTGACTTTGGGGTGAGTGATGTCCAGCAGGGTGGGTAAATCATGGAATGCTTTGGGGTGGATGGAAGGGGCCTTAAAATCATTTTATTCCAACCCCCTGCCATGGCAGGGACCCCTCCCACTGTCCCAGGCTGCTTCAGCCCCAGTGTCCAGCCTGGCCTTGGGCACTGCCAGGGATCCAGGGGCAGCCACAGCTGCTCTGGAAATTCCATTCCGACCCCTCCCCACCCTCCCAGGGAACAATTCCTGCCCAATATCCCACCCAACCCTGCTCTCTGGCAGTGGGAAACCTCCCTCCTGTCACTCGTGTCCTTGGGAGCCCTCGCTGTGACAGGCAGGTGTCTCTCCTGTCCCTCAGGGCGTTCCAGGATGAGTTTGGAAATCACGGGAAGCGCTGCTGCGAGTGTCTCCTGTGGGGAGCAGTCCCTGTATGAATTAGCAGTGAAATGCATTCAGCTTCCCTCGTTATCCTCCTTTTGGAAGGGCGGTGACAGCTGGGGGATTTCATTTCCTCCAGCCGCGGGCTGTTCGCAGCATCAGCACCCCTGAGTGCTCTGATTGCCGCAGATTCTCTCCCTCCCATTTCAATGAGCTGATTGAAAGACAAAAAAAACCCACTCATCTTCCTGCTCGTGTCACGCACCGAGCAGCCTTCACCTCGAGTCACAGAGGCAGAGCCTTTCAGGCATCTCCAGGAGCAGAGGAGTAAACACCTGATGAGGTGACAGCAGGGCAATAATTCAAATTCTTTTAGTGCCGGAGTCCAGGCTCAGGCTGCGCTCTGGTGTGAATAGCGGAGCTGGATTTGGCTCCACCTGACAAAGAGCCTGGCGTGTGGATTGTAATTTATTCATTGAAAGCTATTAGCTGTAATCTGTGCTCGCAGAGGAGACTCTGTTATCTCCAGTGTGGGCTGAGCAGGACTCAGTCCTTGTGGCAATCCAGATATGGAGCTTTAGATCCAGCCACGGGCAGAGGGGCTCAGGTCACTGCACTCCTCACCCAGCCCTGCGCTGGCATTCAGGCTGCTGTTCCTGGGTTTTATCTGCCAAAATGCTGGGAGTGACCCTTCTGCCATGAAGCCAAATTCCTCTGCTCCCACAAGGGAGGAGGAGGTGCTGTCACCTTCAGTGAGTGACCCTCTGAAATACAAGGCTTTGAGTGAAGCCAATTTATTCTCCTTTCGGCCATGACAGCAGCAAAGCTCAGAGTAAATAGAATTTGAGATGAAATCACCCACCCGTGCCCAGCAGCCCGAGGCTGTCCCAAATGTGGGGCTCTGGGTTTGGGGTGTCCTGCACAGCCCACGGGACAGTGCCCTGGCTGTCCATCAATTGTCCCTGAGGGCTCCAGCAGTGTGTGTTGCAGGACACTGAAGCAGTGCTGGGATTTTCAGAAATCCTGCCTTGTGACCCTCACAGGGTCCCTGTCCTGCCCTGGCTGGGCTCTGAGCTGCCCCCCAGGCTGGCTCACTTTCCATGGATCCCTGAATCCAGGACGCTCCTTCCACAGCAAGATCTTGTCAGGGACAGGTGATTTAGGAGCTTGCACACAGCAAAGCTGAACTTGGCAGTGTCTGAGCTCTGAGGGGAGTGCAGCCCTGGCAGGGAGCTCTGCCCTGGGCTTCCCAGGAGGGAACTCTGTTGATCTGTTGCTAATTCTTCCTCCTTCACAGAATCCATAGGGACCCTCCTTCTGTCTGTGTTTTTCCCTCCCTCACCCACCTTCCAGCCCCCAGAGTGAATTCACTGGGACATCACAGGGCTCTGCAGCCAGTTTTGTCTGACAAACGTGGAAATGAAACCCTTCAAAGGCAGAGGGTGAAACAACAACCCAGAGCAGCATCCCCCTGGGGAGCAGCAGTGCAGGGTGTCTGCTGTGAAACAGCCTCCCAGGAGGGCTGCTGAGCAAAATTATTATCAGAGTCATGTGCAGGGACTGAGGGAAGGGTTTTGCTGATTCATGAGGGATTCCCAATGGTGGGGGAGAAGTTTTAGTTCCTTCTCCTTCAGATGGGAGACAGTGGAATTATTAGCTGCTGTGGATCTCCCTTTCCCTCTGTATTTTCTGGAAGCTCAAGGCACAGAGTGTGTTGCAGGATGCTCAAGCAGTGCTGGAATTTTCAGAGATATCCAAGTTTTTGTCATGAAAGGGGTTCCCAGCGCTGCTGCCCCTCTTAATCCTCCCTCCCACTCACAAACCAGCCAGGCTGTGGTGATACCCAGATCTAAACTGGTGTTTGTGGTGTGCTGTGCCCAGCTGGGGCCCAGGGGCAGTGGGAGCTCAGAGATGTTGGGTGAGTGTGAATTATGCCAGCAGTTGGCAGGGAAATGCCTGTTTGATCCTGTTAACTCTGCAGAGACCTGTGTGGGTTTAATTGTCCTTCCCAGCTGCGCTGAACCCATCACTGTTTGTCCTTTTCCCACTGAAGGATTTTTGAGAAGATTTTTTTCCCTGCTTGAGGTGAATTCTCTGCCATCCTTAAACCAACCAGGCAAGACAAAACTTGGAAAACCCACCTTGATTTGGGACAATTTTTCCAGCCCCCCCAAGGCTGAGGGCCAGGCAGATGATGGGATGTCTCTGCCAGAGGCTTTGCAGGATCTCATCATAATTATTGCTTTAATTGCTCTTCTAAAGGCTCTCAGCTGCCAGAAGTTTCTGGTAGATCTTACCCAGAGCTGCTGTTCTGCTGCAGATGAGGAGTTTTAGTCCTTCTGATGGGGAGGATGGGGCAGAGCCCTCATGCACCTCTGCAGGTTGTGTGGGGTGGCAAAAGGAACTGTTGGCATTTGCGGTTGAGCCAGCATTTAAAAAAAAAATCTAATTAAAAATTACAGTGTCCTTAAAAAAAAAAAAAAGGTATTTAAGGTAGTTTGGTCACAAGAGAAGAAAGCAAGAAGCTCCTCTCTGTGTATAAATCACAGGGTGTTCTCCTCCTGGGCATGGAGAAAGTTGGGGTGAGGTTTCCCAGTTCTCCTGAAGTTTTTGTAACAAGAAGCCTGAACTCTGATTCCTGAGCCTCTCTGGAAGCAGCACGGGGAGCTCAGCAGCAGCTGTGGCCTCTCTAAAGTGCTCTCTCCCTGCAGGTCATCGTGGGCAGCATTTTTGAGGTCATTTGGGCAGCAGTGAAGCCGGGAACCTCCTTTGGCATCAGCGTGCTGAGAGCCCTGCGGCTGCTGAGGATCTTCAAAGTGACAAAGTAAGGGCAGCTCCCCTGGCACCCACAGCAGGCTTTGAGCACCCCAGGAAAGCCCTGACCCCAGCCCCGGGGCCAGGGGGAGTGCTTTCCACGCTTATAAACCAGAAATTAAAAATGAAATTGCTAAAAAGTTTAAAATAAACCAAAAAACATAATGCCCCCAACCCCCTGGAGTGGCTGGCACCAAAGCCCTGCCTGCCCAGCCTGCAGGGTCTGCACTGGGGGGCAGGAGCAGATTGAAAGTGCAGATGCAGAATTCCCCTTCCCTTGGCTGGGCACTTGGAAATTTTGGGAATTCCTGAGCCTGTGTTTACACCCACAAGGAATTTTAACAGCCCTGTCTCTCCTCAGCCTCATGTCCAAGTTTGTCTGCCCTTGGTTCCTCAGTGGGCTGACAGCAGAATGTCCTTCTTTGCTTTATCTTTGGGCTTGTTTAAAACAAAGATACTGTGTTATCATTTGTATTTTGTGGTAAAAACCCCAAGTTTTATTTTCTTTCTGAGTTCCATCAGCTTCCCACTGATCTGATGACAATTCCTTAAGTGGGAATGACAGCAGGCCGACAGGACAATGTCCTTCTTTCCTTTGGTTTTAGGTTTGTTTAAAACAAAAATACTGTGTTATCACTTGTATTTTATGGTAAAACCCCAAGTTTTATTTTCTTTCTGAGTCCCATCAACTTCCCACTGATCTGATGACAATTCCTTAAGTATTTAGGCTCTGGAAAAGCAGCTTCCCTGGGGATTGCTGGGTGCTAATCCCGGGGCTGAGCCGCTGTGTGACACAAATCTGAAATGTGCTCCTGCTGCCTGGGCTGGGAACGTCGGAGTTTTTCAGCCTGGAGACTCTGAGGTGGAATTTTCACTCAGGTTGCCACAGTTTTTGTGCTCCTGCCTTGAGTTAATGTGTCCTGGCATTAGCAAACAGCTCCTGTGCCATTTCCAAACCCATCCAGAGCGGTTTTTGCAGGATTTCTAAGGCGTGCTGTGGAAATTGGTGACAAATTTAGGTGCTCCTGCTGTTGTTTCCCACCTTATTTTTCACTCTGTCACCTCTTCAGTCCTCCCTTGTTTCCATCACCCCCTGAATTCTTCATAGCTTGAAGTAACAGGAGGAGGAACAGCCCCTCCCTCCAAAAATACCCCAATCACCTTAAATAGATAAAATTTGAGCAAAACAGTCATTTGAAGTAAGCAGGAATGAGTTCTGTGGCTCTGTGGGGTTGATTTGTACCTGCTAATTGTCTAATGCTAATTACTATTATTCAGATCCCAGGTTTGTGTGTGCTACTGTGTCATTTGTTGTCCTCTGGGACAAACAGGGCGGAAACTTTAAATTCTGTAAATGTCCAGCAAAAAAAGGTGGGTGCCTGCACCAAAAATGTCACTGTGCTTTAGCTTTGAACTGATTTATGTGTGGGAAACCCCTTGGACTGCAGCAAATCCAGAGCAATTATCACCAGCTCATTTTACCCAGAGCTGCTGTTGCTGATTGGGTGCTGTACTTTGTAAAAATTGTGAATATTTTTGCAAGTTACAATTTTATTTTTGTGAGTCCTGACCACTGATGGCAGCCAGCATGATAAAGGGATGAATCCTGGAATTATTTAGGTTGGAAAAGACCTTCAAGACCATTGGGTCCAACCAGTCTTTCCAAGGCCACCACTCACCCATGTCCCCAAGTGCCACATCTGCAGGATTTTAAATCCCTGGAGGAATGGTGACCCCACCACACCCTGGGCAGCCTGGCCAGGGCTTCACAACCAATTAAATGAAGAAATTTTTCCCAATACCCAACCTGAACCTGTCTGGGACAATTTGAGGCCATTCCCTCTTGTTATTGCTCATTCCTTGGGAGAGGAGATTTAACTTCACAAACCAAGCTGGGGGCTCTGCCTGTGCTCAGGACAGCAAGTGACACTCTCAAGCCACTGATGCTGAAGTTCCCCTGCCCTCATGAAGTGTTTTTTTCAGGTGACATGACAGAATTGAGTTCATTTTGTGCCCAGAGGCAGCTCCCTGCAGCTCCCAGGGGGAATCCTGCATTATCCCAGTGCCTGAGTGCACAGCTCAGGGTTTGCCTGGCTCAGGAGAGCCACCAGAGTGCTGGCAACAGGCACAGATTGCTGCCCACCCCCTCTCAGTGCAGTTCTGCTGGAAAAACATCCTGGCTCTCAGTAGTTTTCTCCTTTTTCCATCTCTTCCATAGCAAATTTTGTCTGAAACTCCCTGCCCTGGTTTGTTTTTCCTTTGTGTTTGGCAGGAGAGGCTGCAGTGCTCCTGCTTTGAATAATCCATGGGATTATTCAAATTGTGATGTGAATTGATTGGATTATGATTGGGATTTTGGTTGCCATGTCCCAAATCAGTGTGGCCATGGGCAGCAGGACAAGGGGACACAGCCCAAGAGGGGCTAAAATTCAGTGAGGAGGACAAGGACCAAAGAGCTCCCCATGTTTTCCTCATTGTCCTGACAGGGTCTGGCTTCTGCAGGAATCAACTCCTGGTGCCTTGGAGCATCAAATCCTTCCCCTCCTCCAAGAAAAGCAGCTCAGCCCCTTTAAACCCTGAGCAGGCTTGGTTCAAATTACTCAAAATTGAAGATTTTCTCCCCTGAAACCTTTGTCACTGTGTTATGGGTGCAATTTTTGCTTGGAGTGCTCCCAGCTGGGCCTGGGGGAAGGAGAGGGGGAGAAAACAAAGGCAAAGAGAAAGGATGGTGTTTCTCCTCGTGTGACTCTGAGCTTCTCAGAGAGATCCAGGGAATCCCCTCTGCTGGACAGCCCCTGTGGGAAGGAGGGCAGAAGGAACTGTGTGCTGCCACAGGGAATTGGCTCTGGATGGCAGCTCCCAGTGTCAGGAGCTGGAGGAGAGAAGCCTCTGGAGGAAAAGAGGGAAAATCATCCCCATGGCTCAAATCCCCTCTGTTCCTCCTGCCTGCTCCAGGCTCCTGTGTGTGTCCAAAAGGAGCTGGTCCAAGCTTGGTAGCTTCTCCTGCATTTCCTGATCCCTTGGTTTTCCTCATACAAACACTCCCTGCCTGCTCCCAGCAAGGCAAGAGATCCAGGGAAGAGCTGTTCCCCAGCATCCTCTGGAATGTGCCAGGAGCTGTCCCAGGGGATGGGGAGATCAAACCAATCCCACTTCAGCCCCTGGCCAGGTGTGCTGGGATGGGTCAGTCCCTCCTGCCAGGCTGGAATTCTGCCTTCCTTTCCATGCCCTGAGGCCACTGCTGGTGCTGGATGTGAGATTCCCACAGGAATGTTTAAAATGTGGGCATTTGATCCACTGCTGGATACTTGCAGTGGATTGGGTTGGAAGGACACCCTGCAGAGATGTCCAGGTGGGAACGAAGTGTTGATTCCTGATTTTATTCCTGGTTTTATTCCTGGTTTGTGTCCAATGGAGGCTGGGGCTCTGTTGTTCCCATCTCCAGTCTCACCTTCATTGATGCACCCCTGCTGCTGTGCCCCCTCCTGATGCTGTGCCAGTGAGGAGATACCAAAAGGAGGAAAAAATCCCAGGGAAAGGTTCCTAAGGAACTAATCCAGACATTCACTGACTGTTGAGAGTGGGTGCTCACACACCACGTGCTCTGGTGATTCTCCAAGAGATGTTGCCACTTCCTGAGCTGTATTTTCCAACAGTAGAAAGGAGTTTAAAGGCTCTGATAATCCTTGTCATTCTTTTCCCTTTTAAAATAAGGAATAATTAAAGCACAAAATTGGTGAGGTTGGAAAAGACTTCGGGATCTTCGAGTCCAACCATTCCCAGCACAGCCAAGGCCACCACTGACAGTGTCCCCAAGTGCCACATCTTGTAAATCCCTGCAGGGATGGGGACTTTCCCAATGTCTGACCACCCTTTCCATGAATAATTTAACCTGAACCTCCCCTGGTGCAACTTGAGGCCGTTTTCCCTTGTTCCACAGGAAATAAATTCCCGTTAATTTCTCACCCAAGGCTCTTCCCCACTGATGTTCTCCCCTGGCTGCTCTGACCCAACGCAGGTACTGGAATTCCCTGAGGAACCTGGTGGTCTCCTTGCTGAACTCCATGAAGTCCATCATCAGTTTGCTCTTCCTGCTGTTCCTGTTCATCGTGGTCTTTGCCCTGCTGGGGATGCAGCTCTTTGGAGGACAGTGAGTCTGGGGGTTCTCTGCTCTGCTGGAGGGGTTCACAGCCCTGATTGCAGGGCTGGGGGTAGGGAAATGCTTCCTCTTCTGGAGTTTTCCCTGGAGCTGGATTCTTTCCTAAGGAAGACTGTCCCCAGTTCAAAGCTTCTCCATCATCCCATGGTCCCCAGAACACCCAGAGCTGAAACAGGACTGGGGGCAGCACCTTCTGTCCTGGGGGCAGCACCTTCTGTCCTGGGGGCAGCACCTTCTGTCCTGGGGGCAGCACCTTCTGTCCTGGGGGCAGCACCTTCTGTCCTGGGGGCAGCACCTTCTGTCCTGGGGGCAGCACCTTCTGTCCTGGGGGCAGCACCTTCTGTCCTGGGGGCAGCACCTTCTGTCCTGGGGGCAGCACCTTCTGTCCTGGTCCTCTCCCTGATAACCAGAGTGCCGTTATACTTACCCACTCAGAATATTTTCCTGCTGAAAAACAGAGTTATGTTGGATCTGATTATTCTCATTACAAATGCCAGCAGTGGTGAATTTTGCAGTAAAAACTATCACAGTGTTACTATTTAAACTCCAGCCTCGCTTCTGAACTGAATTAATGAAATGGTTTTGTCTGGCCTTTTATTTTCCCAGTCAATCCCTATTTTATCTTTAAAATAGGAAAAAGAAATTATCTACTAAGAGAGTAATTTCAATTTGGGCTTTTATGCCTGAGGGTGAAAACTTCTTGGAATGGTTCATTCTGAAAATCATTGGAAATTTGGATTGTTCATTTTAACTGGGGATGAAAATGATTTTCAAGGCATCAGAATTTTCACTGGGAATGAGTTTTTGCTGATGGTTCTGTTAAGCACCTTCTGAGATGTTCCCTGCTGAGCTTGCCTGGGGTGTTACAGCCAGGTGGAACAAATGCTGCTCCCTGACTTGGTTTAGGGGGTGTTAAAGGATATTCCAAGGCTGCCTGGAGCTGCCTGGCCCTCCCCACTCTGGTTTTTATTTCTCCCTTCTCTCCAGGTTCAATTTCCAAGATGAAACTCCAACCACGAATTTCGACACCTTCCCTGCTGCCATCCTCACAGTCTTCCAGGTAAAGCCATTCCTTGTCCTCTGGCAGTGTTGGAATTGAAATTCCTGGGTGTTTCTTTCTGCTTAGGAAGGGCAAACAAGTCCCCCAAAACCTGTGGAATTTAGGAAAGGCAAAGTCCTTCCTTCTCATGTGTTTTAATTTGCTGACCAATACATGCATCACCAAAATTCAAATTAAAAATCAGTGCCGGGGTATTAAGGGAAACTAGAACAAAAGATTTATTGGTTGGGGGGAAAATGCTAGTAAAACAGATATTTCTGTGCTGAATTAATATCTGTGTGTGCCCAGGCTGTGCCACATCTGTGTGTGCCCTTTGTGTTCTGCAGGCCCTGCCCATGGCAGATGCATTGCTTGGATTTCAAGCTGAATTTTCTACCTGTCTTTTTAAAAAACAGTAATTTAAAATGGTTTAAATAATTTAAAAATAATGTTTTTGGGTGTTTCCCAAGTCAGGAGAGTTGGGCTGCTCCAGGTGCAGGTGACCCTCACAGATCCAGCATTTCCAGCCTTGTCCTGCACGGTGTGGGCTCCCCCCCCCCAGATCTCAGCGAGGTCTGGCTGATGTATTTCAGTGTCACCACCCGAAAAGGAGATAAAAAGGAAGGGAAGGGGGGTGGTGACAATTGCTGGATGAAGACAGAAAAGGAATCTCAAGGAAAACGTGTGCTGTGAGCTCTGCAGGAGCCACTGCTCAGACTGAGGCAGGTTCAGTGCTCACCTCACAGGATATTGCCCATCACGGGGGATTAAGATTTGCATAAGATTTTAGTGCTGATCAAAGGAGGGGCTCAGAGACAGGTACTGCCAGGGAGCAGCTCCGGATATGAGCAATGGGAATGTTGGGTTTGCTTTGCTTTGGGACTGGAGCTGCCTGTGGAATGCTCAGCTGGAATATTTCCTGTTAGTCCTGAGATAAACATGCTGCAGTGTGGGGTGGTGGGGTGAAGGAAAACACATGGGTTTAGGATATTTGGAATGTCAGAGGGAGGGATTGAACCCAGCAAAAGCCATCAGCCCTGATTATCTGTGGTCTCCCAGAGCCTTTTCAATGCCCTCTGCCCTCCTATCATCCCACTCCTTCCCTGAACTGCAAACCCAGGTCAGTGTTTCTTCACTGTGGGGTTGGGATCCTTTCCCAAGCTTTCCTTCCCTAACCTCAGCCAGGCTGAGCAGAGCAGCATCGGTCAGAGCCAGCATTCACTGTGCTGAATGAATGAAGTTAGATCCACCCTGCCCTGCACCTTTGGAGATGCTCTGTGTAAGAAGCTTCTCAAACAAACTCCTCTGCCCTCTGCCCATTTTAATCCCAGCTGGGTCGTGGTCCTGTCACTGGACACCCAGGATGTGTTCTGTCCACCTGGCAGAGCTCAGCCTGAACTCCCCCCAGGAGCTCCACACCTTTATTTGCAGCTGCTGGCCCCAGGAGGTCCCTGGGAGCTGAATGCCCAGCTGTCAATAATCAGAGTACACACACGAACACCCCTGAGCACAGAGCCCCGGGAGCAGAGCTCTGTGTCAGGTTCCCGTGTGCTGCTCCCTGGTTTCCTCTGGAAATCCTCCGGGCTGTGGGGCAGAGCAGAGCAGTGGTGGCAGCTGGAAATGAGGGGTGGCAGGGGCAGGGCACAGCTCTGGCTGTGGGTTGGTGCCAGAGCACCCTGCCTGTGGCATCTAACTGAGCTGATGGGATTCAGCCTTCCCTCAGGCATTTCCCTTGCACTGCAGCACAACCCTGTTCCTCTTCCTCTCCCACCTTCACCTGCTCATTATGCCATTAACATTTCACAGCAGCTCTTGACAGCTGCTTTATTCCATCCCCCAGTATTGAACAGTGAGATGCACTCAAAATGTTCATTTGGGGCAGCTGAAGGCAATTTTAGAGCCCAGGGAATACCCAGAGGCTTCACCTTGCTCCCAAGTCCCTGTGTCCTGTGCCTCTCCCTCTGCAGTGCTGTCCTTCCCCCTCAGCAAGAATTCCTTGCAGCATCCCTGAGCAGGGCTGAGAGAGCAGAAGGAATCTCATTAACTGCTTGAGGACAGAGCCAGCAGACCCTGGATCCTTCAGGCTGCTCCCTAATCACTTGAGTAATTCCTGCAGCTGATGGGTGACAGAGGGAAGGACACCAGCTCTTCTTTCCAGGGCCTCAGGGAGCACCCTCAGCTTGTCCAGGCAGGCTGCTCAGTTTACATCATTTATCTCTGTGTAAAAGCCCCACTAAAATCTCTTTTTTTTTTTTTTTTTCCTTGAACTTTTTGTTCCACTCCCAAAAAATCCAAAAGTCGGATTTTGGACCCAGACCCTGCTGGACTTTGTCCTACCTGCAAATCCTGGACTTCTGCTTGGGAATAGAAAGGTTGCCAAAGGTTGCCCTTTCCATGAATATTTGTGCTATCAGAAATCACTTTATGGCTATTCCCAGAAAGCAGGAGCAGTTTGTGAATTCATGGAAATTCTGTGAATGCACATTTGTGGACAATACTCTGCATAATTGAGTGGCAGGTTTGAAAGCCCAAAGCCTGGTTTCATATTCTGTGGTGTAAATCCAGAGTAGCTCCAGCAGTGGTGGGCCTGAATCCAGATTTTGGAATTATTTGAGGCTGAACTGTGCATTTGGGAGAGGAGATGGTGTCTGCACTGGGTGTCCTTGTGTCTAGACTCACTCTTGGCCCAGTGCTGTCATCAGCAGCATGCCTGCAGCCAGAATTTTCCTCTCCCTTAGCAGCTGACAGCCAGGCTGGAATTTGCAGGCAGGAATTTGCAGTCATTTCAAGTACTCTGTGTGCAGGTGGAACCCCATTACTACAGCACATATCAGGCTTTGGGCTTTTTATCTTATTTTTTGTTTTTGTTGTTTTTCAGCTACTAAACACAAATACAGCTTCCTGTTTAGGAGTTGGATCTTCACATCCCAATATTTTAATGAACTAAAAGTGGTCATTGCTTGACTCTGCCAGGGCAGGCAGAGGATGTGCTGATGTGCCCAGAATTGTTGCTGTGTCCCAGATTTTGGTGAGGAAAGGGATGCCAGACAATTCAGAGTGGTGCAAAATGAGCATTTAGCATGGCAAGGCTTATTGGAGTCCTGTAGCCTGATTAGTTTTCCTGTTATTGCTGTATTTGTTAATTAGCCCTGGGTGGATAATCAGAGGTGCAGCCCTGTGCTTGTCCCTGCTCAAGGACAAGGAGGGTCAGAGTCCCCTTGGAGCTGTCCCCTGCTCTGTCCTCTCTGGCACACAGAGGCTGTTGCTGTTGTTTCTGTTTAGGGATTTTTTGGGGGCTTTGGGGCAAACCTGGGGAAACTGAAGAGGAGCCCGTGATGTGCAGCCCTGCAGGGCTTGTGGTGCCCAGGGGAGGTGTCCAGGCATTTTCCATCTGCAGGAGGGCTCTGCCAGCCCTGAGGAGCAGAGGAGGGGTGGCAGGGGGTGACAGAGCTCCTGCTGCTGCAGTCCCTCCGTGGAGACTGAGTGAGGGCTGGGGCAGCTGAGCAAACCCAACCCTGGTGCAGGAAGGGCACCAGAGGGGCTGGTCCTGGCAGAGCTCCCGCTCACGGCACTGCTCTGGGTTTTCCTGGGGCTGTGGGAGTGCCCTGCATGGAGCTGGTGAAACCTGGGATCTCTGCAGGCCTTAGAAAGGGAGAGGAGAGAGAGATTTTGCTGGCAGTGAAGTGTCAGAGTGTGGATTTTGTGTCCTGTGCCCGTGTGAGAGCCCCTGCTGGAGGTGTGCAGGTGACCCAGAGGAGCAGGGCAGGGTCACCCAGTCCAACCCCAGCCCCACCAACCCCAGCCTGGGCACCCCTGGCAGCGCTGTCCAAAGGCTCCTGGAGCTCTGGCAGCCTCGGGGCCGTGCCCATTCCCTGGGGAGCCTGGGCAGTGCCAGCAGCCTCTGGGAGAAGAACCTTGCCCTGCTCTGCAGCCTGAGCCTGCCCTGGCCCAGCTCCAGCCCTGCCCTGGCTCCTGTCCCTGTCCCAGAGCAGAGCTGGGAGCTGCCCCTCGGGAGGAGCTGCAGCCCCCGGGGAGCTCTGCCCTCCCTCTGCTGCAGCTGAGCAATCCCAGTGCCCTCAGCTGCTCCTCATGGGCCCCTCCAGACCCTTCCCCATCCCCGGGCCCCTCCTCTGGGCACCTCTCACACCTTTAGATGTATTTCTGATACTGAGGTGCCCAAACTCCCCCAGCACTGGGGGTGAGGCTGCCCCAGCCCAGAGCAGAGTGGGACAATCCCATCCCCATCTGGTGATGCTGTCCCTGTGCCTCCCCAGTGCTCCTCATTTCCCAGGGACATTCCTGGTGGCTTTGCTGTGCCTGGCTCCCCCAGAGCTTTTCCTGTGAGTGACCCTGTGCCTGTGGCTCCCTGCAGATCCTGACTGGGGAAGACTGGAACGCTGTCATGTACCACGGGATCGAGTCGCAGGGCGGCGTCCACTCGGGAATGTTCTCCTCCATCTACTTCATCGTCCTCACCCTGTTTGGTAACTGTATCCTTCCATGGATATCCTGGGGGGCACAGGCCCTCCCAGGCTGCTAGAAATCCTCAGGTTTCCCTAAATTCTCACAGCCTTATCCTTTAAAAGCCAAATTATTGCCATGGCTTTGCTCCTGACCGCACTGAAGGTGAGTCGTCCAACTTGGTGTCGCTTTTCTTAGGGCAACATAAGAATTTTTAAGTTTAATTTAAAGAAATTTCATTTTAATTGCTGTGTTTTACCTTGAAAGTGTTCTATTGAGAGTGAATTTAGATTGTGGGAGAAATAATTGAGGGCAGGTCAGAGCAGGACCTTGAATATCTTCACAAACAGTTTGTTTTTAGTCAGGGGAGGATTGAGATGGGTTTGGTGGAGATGAGGCTCCATTCTCTTGCTGCCTTTGTCTGGGGCACCTTAACCAGCTGTTCTGTCCCAAATGCTCCAAATTAACTCATCTCCACACAATGCCTAAAATTTAATTCTGGATCTTGGGTTTCAGGTTCTGGGAGTGTTCAGTGTTGCAAGCCTTGGCACATGAAGTGTCTGTTCTGTTCTTCTGAGAGCTGGAAATCTCTTGAGGGTAACAAGAGACTGGGAGCTTTCACCCCCCCAATGTCTCAGGGTGTCCCAGGGTCTGGGGAGGCAGGGACACAGTGACACTGGGATGGGAAGGGAGGCTGTATTTTATCTGCATCTTATATTTTATACTCCATGATGGAGCAGCTGGGCATGAAGAGGAGAGCCAGGAGGGCAGAGGGGCTGTGGTGGCCCTGTCCCTGTCCCAGTGCTGGCCCATGCTCTGTGACAGTGCCAGCACCAAGCAGCTCCAGCGTCACTGCTGTGAGGACAGGGCCCTAAGCTGCACCAGGGGAAGTTTGGGCTGGACATTAGGGAGAAGTTCTTCCCAGAAATGTGGTTGGGCATTGGAAGGGGCAGCCCAGGGAGGTTTGGAGTCCTTAAACACCTGGAGATGTTTAAGGAAAGATTGGATGTGGCTCTGGGTGACAAGGTGGTGTCAGGTCTAGATGGGACTTGATCTCAAAGGCTTTTCCAGCCTAGTTAATTCTGTGATTTTGTGATTGATTGTGTGATTGTGTAATTGATTCTGTGATTGTGTGATTGATTGTGTGATTGTGTGGCTGATTCTGTGATAGGTTCTGTGATTCTGAGATCGATCCTGTGATTCTGTGGCTGCAGCCACGAGCTGTGTGGAGCCAGAGGGAGCATCCCTAAAACAGGAAACCCAGGAATTGTGGCAGAGCAGAGGCAGCCCTGGCTGCTTTGTTTGTTCTGCAAAGGGAGATGAGGTCACCCCAAAGGGAGATGAGGTCACCCCAAAGGGAGATGGGAGCTCCCAGTGCTGCTGCTCCACCCACGAGCTCCCATGAGGATTTCCCAACCTTCTCACTGGTTACAGTCCCTGCATTCCTCTTTTCTTGGGAGTCCTGTTTGGGCTGGAGATGCAGGAGAAGGGGAGGGTGAACTGGGGGAAATACTGGGCCTGAAGGCAGAGTTCCTGAAGGAATGGGCTGCTCCAGCTGGAGTGGAAGTGACAAAACGTGCCATGGATGACATTGGAGCCCAAGGGTAGCACAGCAGAGCTCCAGCCCTTTGGCTTTGCTGGAATTCTCTCCTTCAGGGTGAGGAGCAGGGACAGGGAAGAGCAGAGCAGTGGGAGCTGTGCCTGTCACACCAGTGTCCCCACGGGATTGAGCCCATTCTGGGGCAGCAATGCTCAGACATCTCTCAGCAGCCAGCACGGCCCCTTCAGAAACTCCAGGCTCTGGAAACTGGGTCAGTGGGGAGCAGGGAGGCAGGGAGAGCTCTAAATCCTCTGGGCTTGGCATTTGGAAATGAGATTAAGCTGTAATCAGGCTTGACAGCACAGCTGAGGGAGGGAATTTTCACCTCCCAGCTGCCAAGATCCAGCATTTTTGAGGAACAAGGCACTAATTCCCTTCCTCACCTTTAATTCTGAGGGGACTTCTCCCTTGTCCTTTGGTTTTCATTACCAGGGAAAGAGCAGGAGGAGGGGATCTGCTGCCCCTGCCATGGATTTGGGACTTGGAGAGTGGAAACCTTCCCCACTTTCTCCCTAAAGCTCATCCTGGCAGGTGCAGCTGTCTTGTTTTTCCTTCTGCTGCTGAGGGGATCCAGGGCTGCCTTTCCTGAATCCCTCCAGACATCTCCAGTGCCTCTCCCATGCCCTTTGCCCACAGCTGGTGACTCCTTGAGCTCCTTGGACATCACTGGGGGGCTTAGGAAGGAAGGAGGATGTGCCAGGTGGGATTCTTTGATCCTCCCTGAGTCCTGCAGGTTGGGATGGGTTTGCTGCAGGTGAGGTTCTGTGAGCACAGAGAGAGAGGGAAGAATTGGCTGACAAAGACTAACAACACTCAGAAAAACTTCTGGAATGTCCTGGAAGGTTTTTTTTGTTTCCCACCAAATTCCAAAGTTTTCCAGCTTTAAAGAGAAGCTGTGGCTGCCCCTGGATCCCTGGCAGTGTCCAAGGCCAGGCTGGACAGGGCTTGGAGCAACCTGGGACAGTGGGAGATGTCCCTGCCATGGTGGAGGTGGAACAAATCAGCTTTAAGGTCCTTCCAAACCATTCTGGGATTCTGCAATACTTCAAACCCTCCCCTGCCCGGGGAGGTGGTGGAGTCACCATCCCCAGATGTGTTTCAGCAAAGACTGGATGTGGCACTGGGTGCCAGGGTTTGCTTGAGGTGTTAGGGCTGGCCTGGACTCCATCATCTTGAAGCTCTCTTCCAGCCTGGTGATTCTGTGAACTCTGTGAAATAATCAGAGCTATAAACCTGAGACAAATCTGTGAATTCCCATGGAGATTTACATCCTGTTGGAGAATCTTGGTAGAAATTTAGTCTGAGAGCATCAACCCTTTCCCAGGGAGCTTGTGAGGCACTCTGCAGCACCCACAGCCCTCCTGGCCTCAGACACTGCAGGGCAGAGCATGAGGGGTTAAACCTCTCCTGAGTCTGTTCCCAGGGGCATTGCAGCAGGAATGCCTGTGCTGATGGCTGAAGCAGCTTTCAGTCAGGTCAGGGCTGTTCAGCAGCTTTGCTTTTGATGCTGAGAGTAAAGCAGCAAAAGGGATTTATCCCTGAGAGGAGGCTGGGCTGTGCCCTTAGCAGGGATTTCAGTCATGAGGAACCAGGAGCATCTAAAAATCAACTTCGGTTTGCCAGAAAAGAACATCCTCTGCAGGAGGTAATTATTAATGTGCATGGTGCTGCAGGGTTAAGGACAGGTGAGTACAGGGTGAGGCACCTAGGGGACACCTTCCCAGAGCCCAGCAAACACCACAGGGACACCCCACAGAGAGCAGTGAGCACTGATCAGCTTAATTGTGATTAGAAACTTGGAATCATAGGATATTCTGAGCTGGAAGGGTCAGCAGGGATGATTAATTCACAATAAACTCATTATCAGATTAGATTAATGTGACTATACTGCTATATCTTGGGATTTCTGAAAGATCTCCCTCTGCCTTACCTAAAAGCTTTAAAAATGTTTTTCTTTATCCCTGCAATGTGGTTTTTTTTTTTTTCATTTGTCAAGTGAGGCTTTGCCATCCCTCCCCACACAGCTATGCTGAGACTTAATTTCCTAAGTGGGACTTTTTGCTTTTGTTTTCTTACTCTTTTTCTCTTTTATCAAAGTTTGAGCCCTTTGGGATTCTGAACTTGGGTTCCTCTGCTGGGAGGGGCTTTATTGTCACCTTGGGAACTTTGCCATTTGGTCAGGTCGCTTTTAAGAGTTTGGGGATTCTGGATCAAACCTTGTTGGGGGACTGGGATGGGTGATTTGGGGTCAGCTGGCCAAACCTGCTCTTTTTAAACCTAAGGGACTCAATTCTCCTCCCAGAGCTGCTCAGGGCTCTTTGATTTTTCCTTTTCCTGAGGAACAAAGGTTGGGATGGTGCTGGATTCTGCTGCTCCTCATTGCACTTGCCTCTTGGAATCCATTTTTTTGGTTCTTTGAATCCATTTGCTTTTTCAATGGATCACAGCAAGGAAAAGTTTGTTTTTCTGAGAGAGGAGTGTCTCATGTTATGCTGCCATTTCCAGAGAGTCTGTGTGGAACCAGAAATGGTTTAATGAAAGTTTTATGATTAAAGTAACAACAGGATTTGGCCCATTTTCCAGGAAATTACACCATGCCTGCCTTCACTGTTATCCACTTAATTGATAAATTGAGGCATCTGTTGAGACAATAGAAAGAAAGGAAAAAAAATCTCCAAGAAGAGCTGCAGAGGAGCCTGAAAAGCAAAGCAGGAACTGCCTGGACGGTGCTGCCCTTCCCTGGCCCTCAGGTGCCAGGCAGGAGAGGATTCCTGGCTCCAGGCACTGCCTGGTCCAGGTTACACAGCCTGAGTTTGGGAGAAATTTGGGAATCCCCCAGCTCTGCAGAGAGGACTGAGGGACCTTTTTGAGGGCAGAAACCCCCAGTTCTGCCAGACTGTGTCTGCTTGGAAATGGATCAGGCCAGGCTGATCTGATAAAAAGCAATTAATTCCATTTCCAGGGTGTTACATGAGCCACTTCCAGCGGGTGTGGGAGGCAGGGCTAGGGAGGCAGTTTTATTGCTGAGATATTTATTCCCAGACAGGAGGCTTGCAAGTGTTTCCAGCCTGTTGGAAGCACCTCAGAGGAAAACCCAAACACCCAGCACAGCTCAGGGGTGCCCTCAGCCCCCCACCCTCAAAGAAAATGGGGAATTAATGTCTTTGTAAAGGACAGATCTGGCTCTTTGTGGGAAGGGTGATGATCCCAGCAGTGTTTTCTCCTGTTCTCTATCCTCTGGGTTCCCTGGGATCGAGGTGTTCCACCCACTCCTCGCTGTCCTGCTGGCACGGAGGAAGGAGCAGGTGATGGATCACATTCCAAACCTCCCTCTGTCCCTGAGGAATCATCTTCCAAGGGAAAAAAAAACAGGAAAAATGCTGGTTCCTGGCTGGAGAAAGCCCAGGACCCTGTGTCCATGCCCTGCAGGGTTTGGCAGAAACATCCAAAGGTTTGACTCCAGCTCCTGCTGTCACAGGCCCCAGGTCTGAGGGCACTCCCCACAGGAACTGGAGCTGGGGATGCCTGGCTCTGAAGTCAGGGCTGAGCTGTGTTTGGTAAAAGCCTGGAGAAGGGAAGCAGAGGGGCTCTGAGTGCCCCGTGGGCCCTGCCTGCCTCGGGAGCTGTCCTGGTGCCGTGGGTGTGGGCCGGGCCCTGCAGCCCCCGAGGCACTGGCACTGCTGTCTGGGAGAGATGGATCCCTGCTCCCCTCCTGCCTCCTCTGCTCTCAGCACCCCTGGGTGCTCCTCCAGGCTGCCTCTGGGGGATGGACAGCACGGGAAGGGCACTGAGGCCATGGCTTCCCAAAATCTCACTGCGGGGCTGGCAGAGCTCATCCCTGGCCTTTCCTGCCCACCCAGGAGGGATTCCTGCCCTTCCCCTCTCACCATCCTCACCCCAGTCCTGCCCTGGCCCTTCCACCCCACAGCTCAAGGCAGGGGAACGTGGACCTGACAGAAAATCCCAGGATGGTTTGGGTTGGAGGGGACCTCAAAGATCACCTTGACCATGATCAGGGACTTCACTGATCACACCTGCCCCTGTCCCAGGCTGCTCCAGCCCCATCCAGCCTGGCCTGGGGCACTGCCAGGGATCCAGGGGCAGCCACAGCTTCTCTGGGCCCCCTGTGCCAGGGCCTGCCCACCCTGCCAGGGAACAATTCCTGCCCAATCTCCCATAAAACTTTACCCCCTGGCACTGGGAGCCATTCCCTGTGTCCTCTCCCTCCATCCCTTGTCCCCAGTCCCTCTGCAGCTCTCCTGGAGCCTCCTGCAAATACCTGAATTAGTTTCTTAAAACTCCTGCAGCTTTTTCACTGGGTTTATGGTCCTTTCCCATGCACATTCCTACCTGGAGGAGCAAACAGCTCTGGAATGAGTGACTCTCCTGTCCCCAGGCGATGTGTAGGAGCCAAATGCATTTTTTCCTTGGGAGAGTGCTTTTGCTATGGTTTTGCCCTCCTTCCCTGTGCAGAGGCAGCTGATTTATGACTGTTCTGGGGCTGTTTTGCAGCCACAAGGCTGGAATAACAACAATAAACTCAGCAATAGCTGAAATCATTAAGTGGAAAAATGAAAGTGAAATAGGAATACCCAATTGCAGGCCAGTGTTGTGTCTCAGTGATGGAATGCAGAGCTGTGCTGAGAGGCCTGGGCTGGGCTGGGCACTGCCCTGGTTCAGCTGGGCTCTGGGCTCTGGGCTGGGCTTAGGGGCTGTTCTATCAGCAGAGCTCCTTAACAGGGCTGGGTGTGCTGCTCTGGGGGAGCTCAGCACATCTGGGGTGCCCTCACTGCCCTCCCAGCTCCAGGGGGATTTCCTGGGTGGGTGGTTTCCTCCCAGCAGCAATGACCTGAGAATCATTTTTCTGTGCACTCTGTGACTTTGTACAGCTCTGTGTATATAAAATGTAAATGTTGGCTTAAAATGACGATTCCCTGCAGCTCCACTGGTTGTCCTTTTCAACAAGAGGGAAAAATGAGGGTGAAATCTGCATTTCTGGGCTGGAGGGGTGGAAAACCAGGGGCTGTGGTGCGTGTGGGAGCAGCAGGAGGTCCCAGCCTGCCCCTCTGATGGGGTGAGGCCCCTCAGGTGCTGTCCCCTCTCCAGACAGGTGCTGGGGACACAGAAGGGTGTCCAGCCCCTGCAGGGCCAGCTCCAGGCAGGGAATGGTGGCAAAGCTCCCAGGGATCAATCCATAAAACAGCAAAGGGGAGAGGCAGCAGGAGGGGAATAATTCTGTCTGTGCTGTCTGGAGAGCGTTTCCTCAGCTGCTCCCCAAGATACTCTCCTGAACGTCTTCCTGGCCATCGCTGTGGACAACCTGGCCAACGCCCAGGAGCTGACCAAGGTAGGTGGGACACTGCTGTGCCCTCCAGGCAGGGGTGACACCCCGGGGTGTCCCCTGGAGCCCTGCTGCACCTCTGGTGACGGTTTGCACTGCTGAGAGGTTTACTCCCCTTCAGGTTCCTTTGCTTCAGGCTGCAGGGAATATTTCCTGTCTGGTTTATCCCAGAGTGGGCATTGCTCATCTCACATTTTCTGTTTCCAAGAGCAGAGGAAAAGCAATTAACAGGGTTTTTTTGGCTGATTGGAAGCTCAGGCAGGAGCAGATTCAGGCGTTGTGGTGCTGTTTTTGCACCTCTGGTGACCAGTTTGCACTGCAGAGAGGTTTATTCCCCTTCAGGTCCCTTTATTTCAGGTTGCAGGGAATATTTTGTGTTTAGTTTGCTCTCATACTTTGTGTCTCTTACCTCGCCGAGGTTGATGATGGATTAAAGAATTAAAATTTTCCAGTCAGCCTCAGGCAAAACAATTTGCAGAGGCTGTTGTGAGCGCTCAGGGGAGATGTTGGAATATTCCTGCCTCTCCCCAGGTGTAAGAGAGTCAGAGGCAGAGAGGCAGGTCCTGGCAGGAGATGGGAGTGACCCTGATGTGATTTTGCTGGATGCAGAGAGCTGGATGTGGACACAGATTCCTGCTGGAGAATCCCCCCTGGGGAATGTTTGCACTGGAGCATTCCCCAGGGAGAACAACTCAGCCCCAGGCTTGTGCAGGGAGGATGGAGTCAAGGTACCCCCAAATCACTGCAAAACCCACAAATTTGGAGTAAAACATCCCAAAAAATACCAACATCACAAATTTGGGACCCCTCAAATCCCTGGGACTGCCAAATTTGAGCCACCCCCCACCCCAAACCAACCCAGAACCCCCAAATTTGGGCTAAAATCTCCCCCAAATAACACCAAAACACCAAAATTTGGGGTTAAACCATCCCTAAACCACTGCAGAACTCTAAAATTTGGGCTGAAATCCTGCCCCAAACCACCCCAAACCCCTCAAATTTGGGGTCAAACCCATAAAATCTCTGCTGAACCCCAAAATTTGGGGGGTTGGGTGTTATTTTGGGGGGATTTTACCCAAGTTTGGAGGTTCTGGGGAGCTTTTATCGGTATTTGGGTTAATACACAGTTTTGATTTTTTGGTGTACTCAGGTGGATTTCTGAGGAGAATTAAGGGGGGTTTTTTTCACATTTTTAGCATTTCCCACCCATCCCTGTGCTGCTGCCCTGGGCTGGGGGCACCACTGCTGGGGGCAAAGGCAGCAGCATCCCTGTTGGGGTGGTTGTGGTTTATAATTTTAATTTCTTTACTGCTGCCAGTGGCAGAGCTCTCTGTCCATGAGCTGAGGCAGCAGCAGGCAAGGGTGGCTTTGCTTTTCAGGGAAAGGTGCAGGAATTCCTGCTCCTGGATCCCTGGCAGTGCCCAAGGCCAGGCTGGATGGAGCTGGAGCAGCCTGGGACAGGGGGAGGCGTCCCTGCCATGGCAGGGGTGGCACTGGGTGAGCCCTTCCCACCCAAACCAGTCTGGGATTCTGTGAATTACTCAATTTTGGAAGAGCATCAGGCTCCTGGGCTGTGATCCAGAGCGGGTGCAGAGACCCAGGGGGGTGATGTCCCCTCCTGTCCCTTGCCTGTCTTAGAGTATCTTCACAGTCAAGGGCTCCCCATCTTTTTAGTGGGGAGAACACAGATCTGCACTTGTGCTCTGGGTTTGGCAATGCCCTCCCCCGCTCCTGGTCTGTGCTCTGGGAGGTGTCCCTGTTGTCCCTGTGTCCCCATGCCCCCGGTGTCCCTGTTGTCCCTGTGTCTCCATGTCCCTGTGTATCCATGTCCCTGTGCCCCTGTGTCCCTGCCCATGGCAGGGGTGGCACTGGATGGGCTTTAAGGTGTCAACCCTAAAACCCTTCCACCTCCAACCATTCCCTGGAATTGTTCAAGACCCACAGAGACGTGGTGCTCAGGGTTAGTGCTGAGGTTTGGGGTGGATCTGGCACTGCTGGACTCGGTCTTTTCCAGCAGTTATGGCTCTTTGGATCCCCACTGCAGCTCCACACTTCAGGGAGATTTCCCCAGGTTCCCCACCCTCCTCCAGCTGCTGAAGACCAAACCAGCCCGATGTTCCCAGCCAAACCCACATCCCTGGTATAGCTGAGCTGCTCTTTGCCCTCTCCCCTTTTCCTGCAGGACTGCCTCCAGCTCCCAGCTTTTCTGGAGCTGTTCCCCAGCACACCCTCCAAACAGCCTGCTGGCTCCCAGGTGAAAAATAAATGTTCCAATTCCATGTTCTGCATCCCTCCTCCCTTAAAATGCTGCCCAGGGCTGTTTTTTAATGGCTTCCCGTTGTTTTGGAGCTTTTCCCTTTTTTTGTTTTTAATGGGAATTTTTTTTCCCTTTCAGCAGCTCAGCTGTTTCTGTGCTCACAGAAATCTCCAGCCTGGAGGCAAAGATCCTCCCAGATCTCCCAGATTTGTGGGCATCCCTTGCACGTGCTAAGAGTGGGGATGAGGCCCAGCACAATTCTTGGATAATGAAGCTCATCCTCCTTCTTTCTTAATCCTTTAAGTGCTTTCTTGTGAATATTTCAGCAGCTGACAAGGAGGGTTAGAAACCTGACTTTGGGGATGTTTATAAAGTCTAATTAAATATTGATGGATTCAGCAGCATTGCCAAATCATAAAGCTTCTCTAGAAACTCTCTTGGGGATTTTCTCTTAGTTTAATTTTATTTATGATCTCCCCTAAGTCACTGGGGCTTTCAAAAGAAGAGGAAAAAGCTAAAATTTGATTAGACACCTACCTGGAGAATGAGGGATTTCCTGCTGAGTAAATATGACCATGCAAGCCCCCAAAATGGCCCAGAGATACAAGGAAGTTACTCAGGAGTCAGTTGGTCCCAGGAGACTTTCCTGACATTTATTCTGTGAAATTAATTGAGATCGGTGTTGAATTTAATGTGGGAGAAGCAGGAGCAATCAAAATTGCCTCTGTTTAGGGAAGACAGAAAAACTTTCCTGCCTCAGGACTGGAACATTTCAACATTCCCCACATCTGGATGCTAATTTGGATTTCTTGATGTGGAATTTTGACCATTTCTGGGCTTTGTGACCTGTAAGAGAAGTTCTAAGAGCTGGGACTATATTTAACTGCAGCTTGATCATCCCATGGTACAGAACTCACCAGTGCTTAGGAATGACTCATTTTTTGGGGGAAAAACAATAAAGAATCACCACCTTTGCTTTCAATCTATAAAAAAATCTGGTCCCAGGTCCCTCTCCTGCTCTTCCTGTTCTGGCCTTGCACTGACTCAAACTCTGTCAACCCAATTTTTAGTGATTCCTGAGAATTCTCCTGAATCCCTTTGAGTTCCTTAACCTTTAGGGGTTTTTTTCAATATATCGACAGGTTTTTTTTCCTGTTCACTTATTCAGAGTGGAATCTTCAATTGCCCCCAAAATTTGCTTTTCAAGTCTCTCTGCTGATCATCCAAAATGCCTCTGATGGCATCAAACAGTTCCTGCTTCATCCTCATTAAACTGGAGTGTAAAACCAGTAAAAATACAACTGAGGCTTTATTTTCCTAAATATCTTCACGCAGGAAGTGTTTTCCCACCTATGTCCACTGCCAGTGATGCCTGAAAAAGCAGGATAAAAACATGTACCAGGGATGTGGGGATTTTGTATAAATTTGTATAAAATTCTTGAGGAATTCCCAGAAATTCTGGCCATCAAAGGGAGTGGCCAAACCAAGAGCTGAACATCCATAAATCCCCCTCCTTCTGCTCCTCTATGGAAGAGGCTTTAACTGGCTGAATATATTAAAGAAAATTCAGTGTTAATGATGCACATCATGATGGGTACAGCAAAAATGGGTTTTGCCCCGTGAGAAATTGATTTAAATTAAGATTTAGAGCTCTAGAAAACAGAAAGGGAAATAAACCAGGGATGTCCTTATGGCAAGAGCTTTATCTGCACCTGCCCCTGTGAAATGGGGGGGACAGTGTGAGCTGTTCAGAGCTGGAATTTTAAAAATCCAGCAAAAAAAAAAAATTAATTTTTGGAGTCATCTGCATGGAAGGAGCTACAGAGTTGTAATAAAGCAAACATCTGGGCTGGTTGTGAGGAACAGCTGCCCTTGCTGCTCCTTCAGGAGATCAGATCCAGCACAATTACAGAGGCACTCGGGAGAACGGAGCAGGAGCCACAAATTTAAAAGAGGTTTTAAAACCTGCACCTGGTGCTTCAGGGACAGAGAAAGAAAAATCAGCCTTTGGTTTTAAGGCTGCTGGAGATCCCTCAAAGGAAGAAATAACTTGAATATACCTGGAGGATGAAAGGAAAACCTGAAAGATTTTTTTTTTTTTTTAAATTGGGATCTTATTCCTTTGAAACCTTGTGTCCTGAGGGTAACATTTCTGCTGGGTTGGGATGGGAACAGTTAATTTTCTTCACAGGGATTGGGTTGGGATTTGTGTGGAAAACAAGGATTTGTGTTGAAACCATGCTGGGATGTTTGGTTATTGCTGAGCAGCCACCCCCCAGAGTGCAGGGGGTAGGGCTGGGGGGCACAGGGATTTGGGGACACACAGCTGGGACAGCTGAGCCCAGGGATATCCCAGACAGGGTGACAACATCTGTCTGTCCCAGCCTGGGAGCTCTGCTGTCCTGGGGAGGGCAAAACCTGGCATGGGAAATGTGGGATTACTTCCTTTGCTTGTCCCCACAGCTTTTTCTTTCCCAATTAAATGGAGTTTGTCCCAATCTGTGGGTGCTTTGCTGCTTCCCACCCCACCAGGGTGAAAGGACTGAGGCTGTGGGCCAGAATTCAACCAAACACCCTTGATTGGCAACGAGCTCCCAAAGCTTTGATAAATTTACTGGAATTTGGCAGCTGAGAAATATTGACTTTGTATAATTGCTCAGCAGGTCTTTTATTCAGGCTTGGTTATAGACTTGCAAATATTTGCAAAGGGAAAAAAAAAGAAAGAAGAAACTTATATGGTAACGATTTTTTAAATCAATTTTCAATTTTTTTTTTTTTCCTTTTGAAGGAGAAAAGGAAAACAGTTTCCAAATGAGTCCAGCTGAAGCAAATAGCACCAAAGGCAGAGCGAAGAGCTGTTTATGCAGATGGAATTCAGGGTGGATAAATCTCTGTAATTTCCTATTCCAAATCTGGAGATCTGTCTGCTCTTGTTATTTTAATCATGACTCCTTCCAGCATCACCCTGGGGGAGCAGAGGCAGACCTGTGCCATGCCATAAAGTTGGACAGAAGAGCCTGTGACTGCTCTCAGTGTGGTTTTCCCTGGATTTGGGAGATGCTGGGGTTGCCACCAGAGCTCTGTGCTTACCCTGCCACGACTTGACTTTATTTTGGTTAGAAAATTCCAGTAAAATTCACCCTTGGTGACCAGTGAAGGGGAACCTTTCAACAAGGCTGTTTGTTTGGGTTTTGTTTTCACCTCAATGTTTAAGATCCTTAATTTTTGAATTTTTAAAGTTTCTTTTTTGGTGGGTTTTTTTTTTTTGTTTGTTTGTTTGTTTGTTTTTTTAAATTAAGATTCTTAATTTTGAGTTTTAGGGTTGCTTTTCATGTTGGGTAGGAAGAGAGAAATCCCAGTTAAAATCTCCAGAAGTGCCACCAGAGGTTAAAATCTCGTGCTCCAGGGAAATGCAGGAAACAGGAACAGAACCCTGCTTTGCTCTACAAACTCCATTTAATATGGTTCAGGTTTTGTTTTCTGAGTCCTCAGGTGGGTGTGGATAACTGATGGGAGCAGCACCAGCCCCAAACCCATGGCATTTTGTTACTGTTTCAGAAAAGTCCCCTTGGCAGGAGGTCAGGGAGGGCTGGGAGCCTGGCCATGGGCTCCAGCAGGACATTGGCTTTAGGGGTAAATGGGGAATTCCACCTGGAATTGTCCCACTCCAGCTCAGCTCTCTCCCTGCTCCCTCAGAGTCTCCTTCCCCAGTGCTGTGTGCTGACAGGAGACCCAGGAGAGTCAAAATATTCTGTAAAGGTAAAAACCCCTCTTGACCAAACCTTGCCTTTCTCAGCTCAACTTGCACCAGACCTAGGGCTCCTTGCAAGAAAATCTGCCCTAAATTCAAATTTCTGAGCCCTTGCAGCACATGGGTGGCAGCCATCCCAGGCCCTGGGGAGCTCTGCTTGTTGTTATTCCCTGATTTTATTCCCTGATTTTATTCCCTGATTTCTCCCTTTTGTGCCCCAGGACGAGGAGGAGATGGAGGAAGCCACCAACCAGAAGCTGGCCCTGCAGAAGGCCAAGGAAGTGGCAGAAGTGAGCCCCATGTCTGCAGCCAACATCTCCATAGCTGCGTAAGCACCCTTTGATTCCTTGGGAGAAAATCCCCATTTTCCAGCCTCGCCCTGTGTCCGTCCAGCTGGAGCATCCCAGGGGATCTGGGGGCCCTCCTGCACCACTCACAGACCAAATACTTCAGTGCTGAGCCCTTAATTAGGAATTTAATGAAGGATTTATTTACTTTGGTTCTCTTTGTGATGCCTCATCTTTGAATAATTGTATTTTAGGAGGATTTTTTTTTAAGCTGTCCCAGGATAGATTTCACCAGGTGAAGTGTTAACATCCCACTCTGGGTTTTTAATGAGGAGAGGGGTGTGTGCACAGAAATAACTATTTTTTAGTGATCTTGAGAATTCAAGTGCTCAAAGGCATCCTCTTAAATAGCTGAAAAACGTGCTTGAATTCACTTTCCTCACTGTTTGAAAGAGCTGGGTGGAATAAAATGAGCTGCTTTGGAGGTAGGAACATCCACTGGGAATTCTCAAGTGCCTGGATGAGGACAAGCCCAGGCCCTGTGACACCAAAACCCTTGGAAAGCTTTGCCTTGGGCCCAACTTTTCCTGGATTCTAGAGGTGCAAAAATGAGGTGTAGGTGGAAATATTTGTCCAGGTTCCTGTGTTTGAGACATCCCTGGAAATATCCAAGTGTTGGAATGACTTGGTGCAACCTGGGATAGTGGAGGGTTGGAATGGGATGAGATTTAAGGTCCTTCCAAGCCCTGGAAAGGTTCCTTGAACTCTTCTGGAATTTCAGCATCAGCACCAAAAAGTTTGCTCCTGCATTTTACTGGGAGCTGCTGATGTTTTCCAGACCCCTTTTACAGGGGAGACCTCCAAGGGCTGGAGAAGCTCAAGCACAATAAAAAGGAATTTCCTGCTCAATTTCATTGGGAAAAAAACCTGAACTGCAGCCGGATCCCTTTGGTTGAAATCTCTTTTTACTGGGAGTTTAATCCACTTTAGCAAAGACAAAAGGCCAAGTGGAGCCGGTTTGTTACATGTGAAGGAACAGAATATTATTAATTTGCCTATTTTATTCTTCTTACCATTTTATTTTGTCATTACTGCTGTAATCAGTTCCTATTTGTGCTCTGGCTGTTTGATAGTTTTAAATACCACTTTTTCCTTATGATTATTTTCTGGCCAGCCTTGAAAAGAAGTCAAATGAGGATAATTGCTCCTGCTCTTTGATGAATTTCTTGGTTCTGGTATTTTAAAATGCAAGATGATGATGGTGCTTATTTGCTTCTGTCTTAATCAAAGTGTTTTGCATGGGAAGATTTCTTAGAAATCAGCAGAAAAAACCCAACTCACTTCCATGGAGCTGAGGTTGAAATTGCTTGAAATCACCTTTCCCCATGATTTTTCACCAGGTTTTCAAGAGCACAAGGAGAGTTTTGTGACAACAATTCAAAGTGAGGACAAAATGTGGGGTTTTGCTTATTTTGCCTCAAATTGAGTCTGGCCTGCCCCAGTTGTGTGAAAATTCCCGTGAGCACAGTGGAAGGGACATTTTGCACATCTCCTGACCCTGGCACCCCTGTGCCAGCCCTGCAGGGCCAGGCTGAGCCTCCCACGGCCACTCACAAACCTCACAGGGCTTTGCTTTGGGGGAAAAAGCAGCATCTAGGGTCAGAGATTGATGCACAAAGAAAGGGATGATGTCCTGGAGGAAGAGGCAAGGGAGGAGTCAGGAGTTTTTGGGAGATGGGAAGAGGGGGCTGCAGGGATTGGTGGCTTGTGATCCATGAGATTGAATGAATCCATGTCAAGGCAATTGGTTTTACACAGAAATCCTGGAATATTCTGAGTTGGGAGAGACCCACGAGGATCAAATCCAGCTCTCAAGTGAACAACCCACACAGGCTCAGAATGCCCATCCTCAGGGAGCTCCAGAGGGGCTCGGCAGCCCAAATCCTGGATGGGGGGTGGTTTGGAACCCCTAAATCCTGGATAGGGGGGTGGTTTGGAACCCCTAAATCTTGGATAGGGGAGTGGTTTGCAGCCCCTAAATCTTGGATAGGGGCATGGTTTGGAACCCCTAAATCCTGGATAGGGGTGTGGTTTGGAGCTCCTAAATCCTGGATAGGGGGGTGGTTTGGAACCCCTAAATCTTGGATAGGGGGGTGGTTTGGAACCCCTAAATCCTGGATAGGGGAGTGGTTTGGAACCCCTAAATCCTGGATAGGGGCATGGTTTGCAGCCCCTAAATCTTGGATAGGGGCATGGTTTGGAACCCCTAAATCCTGGATAGGGGAGTGGTTTGGAACCCCTAAATCCTGGATAGGGGTGTGGTTTGGAGCTCCTAAATCTTGAATAGGGGGGTGGTTTGGAGCCCCTAAATCCTGGATAGGGGCATGGTTTGGAGCCCCTAAATCTTGGATAGGGGCATGGTTTGGAGCCCCTAAATCTTGGATAGGGGCATGGTTTGGAGCCCCCATCCCTTGGATAGCTCTCTCCAGTACAGTAGGGCTGATTTAGGGACCTTTTGGCTCCCAGATCCACCCCAACAGTTCCTTTCTCCTGCTCTTAATCCCCACGGTGCTCTGAGGGTGGAGCAGATGTCGTGACCATGGCAAGTCCTGGCAGATCAGATCCAGAGCTGGATATGCCAAAAGTGCTGGGTATTCTTAAAAATGGGATTTTTGGCAAATGGAATTATCACCAGAAACCTGTGAAACTCGAGTACAAAGAACTGAGAGTCCAGCCCCTGTAGGATTCTGTGAGCAAGGCCTGGGAAAACTCTAAAGGTGGCTCCACCCAATCAATTTATATTTGTACTTGCCCCTCAGGAGTGTCTTTTTTTAGTTTTACAGTTTAATCTTATTTTTCCAACATGTGAAAATGGATTTCTCTAACATCAGCAGGCATGGATGGCATGGATCAATGTTCTGGAAACACTGACATTTTCCCTGCCTGCACCAGTCCAAACAGGGTGGTGACAGAGAACACCACGACTTGGATTTTCCTAATCACCATGTTCATGTCCACAGTGTTTGGCCACCTCCCAGAGTGGTGACAAAGCTGTCCCTGGGCTGAGCCTGGTGAAAAGCCACACTGGTTGTGCTGCCTCAGGGCTGAGGGGCTGTTTTCTTCCCCTCCCTTGTCACTCCTGCTCCAAGCACTGAGTGTGGCTCCCCCTAAACCTCCCCACAGCCCTTCCCACAGTGGTGGATCCTCCACCTCTGGCATTTTTCCTGTGCCAATAAAGGCCAAGCTGTGCCTGAAGAGGAATTTTTTGCAGTATGTGACTTACAAAGTTTGTGGTTGTTTTAATTCCACGAGGTAACAGATCACAGTTGCAGCCAGACCCAAGGGAATCATTTAATCACCAATTCTCCTGCCCCAGCCTCCCCTCCTAAACAAGCTCCAGAAAATTTGCACACCCAGTGCCTTGGAGTTGTCCCTTTGTCCCTGCTGCTCTGCTCTGAGCTCCATTTATTGTGTTGGTTCCTAAACATCATTTCCTAAGCATGAGGAAGGTTGTTATCCAGTGTTCAGCCTGCTCAGAGGCTCTGGAGAGGCACCTTCACCTCCCCACCTGGAATTGGCTGCTGGGAATTGGTTTGTGACTGATGGAGTCTGGGGATCTCCTTTAGGCTCATCACTGCAGTGCTGGGGAGGGATCCTTGGTCTTGCCTCTGCCTCACAACATCCTGCACTTGGTTTGGAGCTCCCAGAAATTTCCCTCCTTCACCAAAGGGATTCACCTGAGCAGATTTGTCTGACCACAGCTCCTTTTCCACCTGGTGAACTCTGTCCTGGAAGGGCCTTTTTTATTTAGTGGCTTCTTAGGATGAAAAGTGAGGCTGCTGCATTGGTTTGGAGCTCCTGCTTCACCCAGCTCCCAGAGTTTCTCTGCTCCACCAAAGGGATTCACCTGAGCAGATTTGTCTGGCCACAGCTGGTTTTTCACCTGGTGAACTCTACCCTGAAGGATTTATTTAGGATGAAAAGTGAGGGTGATGCATTGGTTCTGTCACTGTTTGCAATGTTTGGCTGAAACAGATGTGTTTGATTCGAGCCCATTGTTTCATTCTTCTTTTTTTGTGATTTTTTTTTTTTTGTTTGTTTGTTTTCTGTTTAGCGTTTTCCTTGCTTTGTTGTTTCTGGAGGTGAGTTCTGGGTTTGTTCAGCCCCTCTGTGTTGTTTGCCCTGCTCAGCCTCTGCTCCTGAGGGACTTCACAGAGCCAGGGATCTTTAGGGCAAACCATTGGTGCAGCTTCCTTGGCAGCCAGACCGGAGGATGGGGGACAAGGGGGCAATTCCAAGGCACTGGATGCCCAAAGCACTTTTTGGTGCCAGTGCCAGTGGAAGGAAGAGCCCTCAGGCTCATCCCTGTGGGTCACACAAAGACCCCAAAGCAAACATGAGGTTTTTTCCTGGCTTTGCCTGGCCTGATGCCTGAATTCCCTGTGTTTGGGTTCCTCCTCTGCCTTTCCTCTCCCAGCCAGAGCTGCACCAATGGCCCGTACAAAAGGGGCTGCCACGAGCACACCCTGCCCAGGCAGGCACCACCTGGGGCTCACAGCCTTCCCCAGGGTGCTCTTCTCACCTCTTCTTGAGAAAAGCTTTAAAATAGCAATTTTTCAGCACCCCTAAATTTGTAGAAGCCTGCCAGGTAGTCAGCCACAGTTTGAGGGACTTTTTGCACTCTATGAGGTTTGGGTTTGTTTTTTTTTTTTAATTCCTGAAGGCAATGGATTACAGTTGTAGCCAGATCCAGGGAAATCATTTAATCACAGGTGTGAGGTGTGAGTTTTGGGTGATGGATGAAACGTTGTGGGCAGTGGCAGAGACAGCTCCTGGACCTGGGCACCAGACCTAAGCACAGTTTGTCACATTGCCCACTGCTGTTCCAGACTTATTTGTGCTTCCCAGGACAACTTTCCAGCCTCCAGAGACCTCCTTCTGTCTCCAGGACTGCTTTCTGCTGGTCCCACCTGGGGTTGTTCACAGAATTGGTGCTGTAATTGCAGTCCCACAGGGGGACAGTGCCTGTCAGTGTGAACAAGGCAGACAAGCCACCAAAGGTGGCACCTCAGTCACTTCCCCCTGACTCCTCTGGCCCTTTTGTACAGGTCTGGGGATGCAGGGAGGGGGGAACTGCTCTGTTTCTCCAGGTTTTCCATCTGGGAGGTTCCATGTTTTCCTTCTGTCGTGGGCGTGCCGTGGCTGTTGGGCTGTGGGCACCCAACAGGAGCCAGCAAGGAGCTGCTGAACACCCAGCCCGTGCCCCGTGCTGTGCTGGGGGTGTAGATTAGAAGAGGTGTTCTTTTTCTCTTGCTGGTTGTGATTTCCTCCCTGTCCTGCTCCCCTGGGGCGTGTCAGTGTGTGAATTCTGGTTCCTCCCGTTTTCCTTTCTGTCCTCCCGCCGGTGTCACGGCCACTCAGCCACCCCAGAGCCACTCTGGGCTCTGTCCCTCGTTCCTGGTAAGTAGCATCCAGTGAAATCAACCCCTGCTGTCGTTCTGCCCTGGAACAGGAGGCTGTGCTGGCTCTGGGGTTCCACACACGGCGGCTCCAGGCGAATTTGTGCTTTCCAAAAGGCAGATCCAGCCCCGGGAGCAGAGCAGCGACCCCGCAGCGCTGCAGGGCTTGTGTCACATTCCCTGCACAGGTGACAAGGACAGAGCCTGGCCTCCATCCTGCCCAGCACCAAACGAGGCAGGAGACACACAGAGCTTCATGCCAGCCTCCCACTGAGGGAAGTTCATTATGCTTCAACAATTAAACCCAAAATCTCTGCACGCATGGCACGGCCTTGGTGCTGACTCCCAGGTGAATTGGGGCAGCCCTGTGCATTCTCCTCCATCCCGAGTTTTCCCAAAGGAATTTCTTGGCCATGCCTTAGGAATTCATGCAGTCAGGGGCTTGTTCTTTGCAGGATTTTGCTGCCAAAGAGTAAAAAGGTCCCCAGCTTGAGCAGCCTGGAAATAATAATTTCCTTGGCCAGCACCAGGACGTGCCACCCCCACTCTGCCTCTGCTCCTATTTCATTTGGCACCAGACAAGTACAGAAATCCTGAGGTTTAGGTAAAATACTTCACCTGGCTGCTCAGCAGATTATTTGCTTCAAGCAAAACTTTTATGATGCCTTCCATAATTTTTCTTATATTCACTCCAGGTTTCTGAACCTCTGGATTTTGTGTTATAAGCATTATCTGAGCCAATATTTCTGTTCAGAACAATCCATTAATTTTAATAAATGTAAATTTAAAACTCTACATCTATGATATCCAAAGAACATTAGATTTTAACTGGGCCTTCTGGTTGGCTAGAATTGATTGTTAACAGATTTAAAAGCTCGTGAAAGCAGGAGGAAAAATGCTGCAACTGAAAAGGCAAATCAGGAGGTGAAGGGATTTTATTTTCAGTCTTGGAGAGGGTTTTTGAAATGCTGTAGATTGATAAAAATGATCATTTACAGCTAGGAAAAAAATTAATGCCTCAAGCCAGGATTGATCAGGATATTTAAATTCCTGGTTTTCTGCAGATTCCCTGCTTTTTCTGTGTGATTCAGTGATTTCCACATTTAGAGCCCCCCACATAAATGGTGTGGAGGAGATGGAGGAGAATCTACGAAATTCCTTGAGGTGCAGGAAGCTCCTTTCACCCCCGGGCCCTGCCTTGCCGAAGCTGCAGCAGAGCTGAGGTTTTGAGGCTTGTGGCCCATTTTCGGGCAGTGTGAGCCAGGCCCATCCCAGTCCTGTCCCAGGACAGGGGTGGGTGCCCCCACAGAGCCCATCTGAGGCAGGGGCTGAGGAGAAGTCGCCTGGCACCAGCTGCTGGAGCTTAGGTGGATTTTGGAGCCCGAGGTCCTCTCTGCAGCCCTTGCTCCATGCTGATGCTTGCTCCTGGTGCCCAGAGCAGGAATTAGCATCCTGCTCCCCCTGGGAAGGAGGATCTGCAGCGCGATGCCCCGGTGCCTCCCCCAGGCCTCCCCCAAGGCCGCAGAGGTGGCTCCTGCAGGACCTCGTGAGTACCAGGGAGCCCCGAGATCATCGTGTGCCTTTGGGTCACCTTCTCCTTCTGGCTCCCTTCTGGTTCTGTTCTGGACTCTCTGGTTGTGTTCTCCAGAGGGTGGTGTGTCCGTGGCTGCCACAGCCCTGGAGCTTGCCCGGTCTCCTCCCGCCTGCACCCACCGGACACGGCCTGTGCCAGTCTCCCCGATGTCTTCTATGGTTTCTCTGCTCCGCCCGTTTGGTTTTTTGTTCTTTTTTTTTCCCTTTTTTTTTCTTTTTCTTTTTTTTTTTTTTTTTTGGCTTTTTCTTTTCTCACTTTTTGTTTTCTTTGTTTGTTTTGTTTTTTTGCATGTGCAGTTTTGTAAAGCAAACTCGAGGTACTGTATCTCGCAGCTCGTCAGTCTCCAGCGTAAATTCACCGTGAGTTGCTCTCTGTTACGATATTCACTCAATGGATTTCTCATTTAGAGCTCTATAAACCTTCCCCTTCTCCTGGTGCATTTGCTCTCCCTGTGTTTTTCCCCCCCCAAACTCATTCCCATCATTGTGGAAAGCCTCCAGACCAACATCCAGAGAAAGGACTGGAAGGTGTCATTGTCATTTGATGCTTGTGATTTGTGAGCAACTCTTGTGTTTCATACATTGACTGTGACTTCTCCCCCTCCTCCTTCCTCCATGTTTCTCCCTTAATTCCTTTCCATCATTTCTCCTGAGCTATTCTCTTTTCTCCCGTCTCCCCTCGTTTGATGGTTTGTCTTGTTCTCACTTGTATTTATTTCTGTTCTCTGTGTTTATTCTGTGCTGGGCGGTTGGCTTTGAAGTTCCACCAGTGTTTGCACTCTGGGTTCTGTGGGAGAACCAGCAGAGCCCTCTTGGAGGGAGAACTGGAGGAGGACTTCAAAAGAATTCTGGGAACGGGGTCCAAGTGAGACTAAATTGGAAAACTCTTGAAAACCTGGTTATGTCTTTGCTCTCTGACCTTCTTGAGCTGGAGATCTGTCACTTAAAGTGACAGATTTTGTCCAAATGAGGCACTCGGGAACTCCTCTGGAGCTGGAGTTGAGCAAACACAGTGGAAAACTCTCTCTCACTCCATGTGCTTCCTCCCAATCCAATCCTGCTGGCTGTGCTGTGAGTCAGGGTGTGCTTTGACACCGAGCAGGTTGGTAAAAACATCATCAGTGCTGCTGACTAACCCCAACCCTCCTCATCAGCTCCTGTCCCACCCCGGAGTGTCCTTTGGGTTATCCTTTAACTGTGTGACCTTGTCTTTCTTCTTTAATGCTTTTGGAGACTCAAGTAAGTGCAATTCCAGCCTGGGGGTTTGTCCTGGCCCCACAGCAGGGACCAAGGTACTGTGAAGCCGAGGAGCTTTTCCAGCAGCTTTTCCAGCAGCTTTTCCTCCCTAATATTTCCCTGGGTGTTTTGGGGCTCCCTGTGCACTGGTGGATCTCGGACAAGTTGAGTTTTAAAATATGTCAATGCTTTGTATGAGTTTAACTTCTGTGAACAAGACTGAGCTGTTGTGACTGCCCAAAGTAGGTGAGACCTGTCTGTGCCCAGCTCTGATGGCTCATGGGGAAAATTAGGGGAATAAATTAGATTTAGTCATCTTTGGGATCATTTCTTGCCATGTGTTTCCTGGCTGCAGGGAGTTCTGACAGGCAGAAAGGTGCAGAGAGGGCTCAGCTACACTTTGGGTGCCTCCCACCCTGACAGTGGGGACAGGATGGAGAAAGGGAGGTGCTGGGAGCTGCCTTCTCCCCAGAATTCCAATTTCCCCCAGCAGAAGTTACCCCAAACTGCTCCCACTCAATGTTTTCCCAACTAGGAACAAAGCCTTAATAAAATACAGATTTTGTCCCCTTTTTCACATTTCCAGAGGCAGAGCTACCTTTTATATCAGGATGCAAAGTACCCAAATCCTTTTGGAAGGAGGATTTGGCCTCATTTTGAGGCATTTTTCATTGGAGTTTGTTGTTAACTCCCCACCTGAACAGAGACCCTGGGGTTTAGCTGCTGTGGCCAAGGTTGAGCTGCCCAAAGCAGGTGAGACCTGTCTGCCCAGCTCTGATGGCTCACGGGGAAAATTAGGGGAATAAATTAGATTTAGTCAGCTTTGGGATCATTTCTTGCCCTGTGTTTCCTGGCTGCTGGGAGGTTTGAAAGGCAGAAAGGTGCAGAGATGGATGAGCTGATTGTGCTTTTTTTTCTCAGTGATTATTAAGGAGCATTTCCCCCAAAACCTCCAGAAACCCCCAAGAAAAAAAATTTCAATAAATGACTGAAGCGCATAAGAATGTGAAATATATTAATGTACAACCACCCCAGAGCATCAGGGCCACCATGGTGTGCAGCCAGCTGAAGGTTTTATTTACTCTGTGTAAATGTTGTGGTTAGAAATGGGTTTTATCTTTTTTTTTAATTTTAAATTCAAATCATAAAACTGGACCAGCCCCTGCTAGGGCCAGGCAGGTGCTGTGGGTTCCCAATCCCTGGGGAATGTTGGGATAAGCTCAGGATGCCTCTCTGGGACTCTGTTCTGCTGTAATTACTCTGATAAATGGGCTAATTTTTTGAGCACCGGTGGAAACTGAAGAGTAATTACTGATCAAGAAGGGCTTCAAAAGTTACAAAAATCCCTGTGCCTTTAATTCCCTTCCTTGCTCAATCAGTGCCTTTAATATCAGTCAGAACCAGGATCCAGCCATGGTCATTTGCTCTGGAAGAACAAAACTTAGCCCAAAATCTTTTGAGATACGGAGGGTCCCTTGATTATTTAAAAAAAAATCTAAATAAAAAACTCTATAAATTTCTAAGTAGTAAGAAGTTACAGGCAAAATACAGGGGACGTTTTCTTAAAAAAATTAAATTAATCTCAAGTTGAGTCATTTTCTTGTGGTAATTCTAGCCTTTGTTGCTGTCACAAATCTGTTCCACAGTTCCAGGGTGGATAAAATACATTTTTCATTCACTGAGCAGAGGGAATTAAATACAGTAAATTAAATCTGCTCTATTTCTTTAAGTAGATTTATCTAAAATACACACTGAATTTGGCAATTAATTCATATGTACATAGGTGATGACACACAGTCAAGGGAATAGTTGTGCTGGATTTTTCCAATAGTTTTAAGAGTTGTGGGGCATTGAATTTTCAGATGAATCCTTAAATTGCAATGGCTGATGAAATCCAAACCAGCAGCTTGAGGTTTTCTTTGTATTGCTGTTTATTGTTTATTTTTATTAGGACCCAGAGCTGCCAGTCCTTGCTTGGACGTGACAAATCCCATTTCTTAAGGCAAATTCTAGAGTAGGAAATAAAGGGGGAAACAGTTCCATAAAATGGAACTGCTGAACTCTTGCACCTGCCACTGATATTTTTTCCAGATTAAAACTCAGTTTCCTTTCCAACCCAGTTCCTTCTTTCCTTCTTTCCTTCTTTCCTTCTTTCCTTCTTTCCTTCTTTCCTTCTTTCCTTCTTTCCTTCTTTCCTTCTTTCCT